>BRDA01062261.1:0-22258 GCA_036984385.1 Crenuchus spilurus | reverse complement strand
CCGAGATCTGTGACTTCTTCTATCAAGTCACAGATCTCGACAGGTCACAGTTCTCGGTGTAACACCTGTTACTCCTCACTAGCCTGAGCAGAGATTCGCTCGGATTACTGTTAGTATATCAATATATAGTAACGGACCGCTTTTAATGACCAGTAACGTCAGGAAAAGTAATTAATTTTTTTATCCCGTTACTGACAAAATGACGTCGTTACGTAACGCTGTTATTTTTAACGCCGTTATTCCCAACACTGGCCTTATGTAGCCTTAGTTATTAAACATGTTTTGCATATCATTTACTCCCAGCCTAGGCAGTTTTGAATGGCAGATCTATCAGCTTGGAACTGTGGAGTAAGGTCTGCAGTATACTTGACTTTAAGCGTTAATATGAAACTAGTATTGATCACATACTTGTTGGTGTACCCTTTGTCTGTCAAGAAGATTAAAAGCTTTAATCACCAGAAGGCAGATCAAGGCTGACACATCCATAGCCACCTTGGGAAAATCTTTTGTAACTGTTTCTTCAGATTTAAGTTCATCGGTGAACATAACAACAGCTTTGTTTGTCTTGTGAAGGCAGAAGAAACAGATGGTAAAAGTGCCTCGCGGTCTTGTTACATTAATTACTGAGGATGTGCACAACCAAAGCACCAAACAAGTACACAATATGTGTAGTTAAAATCAAGTATACCACATCCCTAATTCTACATGACATGGACTGAAGAATTGTAATGTGTTCATTTTATATAATAGCCATAATATCAAAACCTGTATCTACACTCATTGTCCATTTTATCAGCTCCAATGATCATACAGGTGCACTTTGTAGTTCTACAATTACAGAGTGTAGTTCATCTGTTTCTATTACTAGTAGTCTCCTTTCACCCTGTTTTTCAATGATCAGGACCACCCAGAACAGCTATTATTTGGGTGGTGGATCATTCTCAGTACTGCAGTGACACTGACATGGTGGTGATGAGTATTGTGACTTGTGAATCAATAATGTGACATTGCTAAAGTCTGGCCTGCATTTTACTTTAATTTTTATTTTTTTATTTACTTTAATTTAATTAAGGGAGCTCAATTGCCTATTGCAAGCAATATTGCAGTAATACCAATATTGCAAAAAGTATTAACTGTATATTGCACAGCCTTGTTGTGTAGAGTGCAATACATCTGAGTTGTGTTTGAGATTTTTGTAACAGACTGAAAGCAGTTGTCCTGGAACCTGGTTTTCCTACAACACACTAGCCGTGTTTACATTTTATGGTTTAAAGGTTATATATTTGAAAGCCTTTGTGTTATCTTTATGTAATTTAGCTCCAGGGGGCTCGCATTCTGGGAATCCCCGTCATCGTTTCTGAGCAGTACCCCAAAGGCCTGGGGAGCACAGTGCAGGAGATGGACCTGACCGGAGCCAAGATGGTTTTTCCTAAGACCAAATTCTCAATGGTGCTGCCGGAGGTGGAGGCCGCCCTGGCTGAGATTCCAGGATCACGTAGCATTGTCCTTTTTGGAGTTGAGGTTAGTGTCTGTTCTGACCTTCTGGTGTTATTGTACTTTTTCTCTTTGTTTCTTTATCTCCCCAGTTTAAACAATGCAGATTGGGTGTGTCTGTTTAGACAAGGCCATTTAAATACTGTAAATGTGTATGTATGGTATTGAGCTGTAATTTTCAATTGTATTACTTGACTTTTATTGTTATAGATATTTCATTTATAGTTAAATATAAGAGTAATTGTATAGGAATGTGAAGAAGTTTGATGTCTTTGTTAGGAAGAGCCTTAGTATATTTGCACTAAGTTCTTGTGTTGGGACTGTACTTTTTTTTTTTTTTAAAGGGAGAGTTCAACCAATGAATGCAAAGGTGGCTAGCAGGGAAAACTGATGCTGAACTTGTCATTTTGTTACATGTGTTTGCTTGAAACAGCCATTTAAATTGATCATGGTTCCTGATCAGTTTACAGAGAAATATTTAGCATGATTTATAAGCCACATTTGTGTACAAATATGAATTGTGTCAGTGTGATTTCACTTTCTGTAGGAGGGATTTGATTGGAGATGCTGCCATCTAGTGGGCTGAACTGTAGAATGAGTTGTTTTCATTCAGTGTTGAAGTAAACATTTTTCTTGTGTATATTTTCAGTTAGTACTTAAAGAGAATAGTAAAAACCCAAACAAACCTAATATTACATTTGTTCATCTTGTTCATGTAGACACACGTGTGTATACAGCAGACGGCTCTGGACCTGATTGGGAGAGGTTTTGAAGTCCACATTGTAGCAGACGCAACGTCCTCCAGAAGCATGATGGACAGAATGTTTGCACTAGAGGTAATGTGCATGTGAACGGGCAGACAAGGTTTGTTGTCTGTGTGTTTGGTTTTGATTGTTTTTGTTGGGAACATAAACCTTAATTTCAATTAGCTGAAACATGAGCTATGCTCAAATGTGTAATAAAGTGTTAGTCCTTCCTGTGAAACACTTCCAGACTGCTGAGACTTGGACTCTACAAGACCTTTTGTTGTTCTGTGGTGTGGAACCAACAGATCCCTGTTGTACTATGAGTTGCAAGGTTGATCCATTCATGCATCCATGGCCTGCATCCAACACAAGAACTTTGAGAAATGTCTGTTTGCTGACATAGATCCCAAAAATTGACAAGTTCAAAGATATCATAAATAAGTTCATAATTCCAAAAAAGGTAAACTGTCATAGAATGTATATTCATTATAACAAAGAATATAAAAAATTGTGATATTAAATATTGCAAATGTATGACTGTAAATGTTATAATAGTTTAATGTTCCACCATGAATGTAAAAATGTTCTGTGCTTCGTCTTTAAGGACTTTAGCTTCTTGTCTTGTGTTTAAAATGAACAGTAGTGAATTTTTTGTCATTTGGTAGTCTGGAATTATTCATTTGCAGCCAAAAAGGTACTTGAGTCTAAGCATTTTTGCCCTCTTGTAAGATTAAGAGTATGCTCTAGAACATTTGGTTGTTTTCCAAGCAGAAAATGATTTTCCCTGTAAGTGTCAGATCATTTTTTCTTCAGTGAAATGAGTGAGCCCATGCTCACACTAACATTGCCTTTTTCATGTTTTAGAGATGCAGGGGTGGGTTCTGGATTGTAAGTGTCATGTTACACCAGTACAAGCTTGTCTTTGACTCATTTATGAATGAAGGTTTATTCTTGAGCCGGACTGATTTTTTAGGAAACTGTAATCATGTTGTTCAGACTTGGTGTTGGTTTGCAATTTAGGTTCTGCCGTCTTAGCCCTCTAAGTCGTCATCAAGGAGGATGTAATGGATTTTTTTTACAGTAAAAACAAATCTGTGTTTTTTTAAAACCTCACATTAAACCAAACATTTCAGCTGGCACTTTGTGGTGAAATCAGAACACTACAAGTACAAAAAATATCACATTAACATGCTAACTTGTGCTGCAACAGCACCATTGTTTTTTGGCATTGATTCATTTAGTTTTTTTGTGGTATGGCTATAAAGCATTGCCAGTTTGCTTCAGACACAAGACAACCTTGCATTTCTAGTGACCTCTAGTGAATGTCTTTATCCTAACATATCTCTACCGATTGGTAGAGATGGCACAATCAGGTTAAGTTCAACACCTTCTTCGATTAGATATAGTGACTCAAATGTGCTCTACCAAAAAGTTGAGCAGACCGTTAAAGGGTTAGTTTTTACCTTGTAGTGGCTGTTGAAACATCAGGACTAGTTTCTTTTGAGGTTTTCTTGTTTTACGTTTGAAATCTGAAATGGAAACAGATAATTAAATCTGGCAAATGTGATGATTTCCTATTTCTCAGCATTTTATCCACATAATCAATGTTAACATTACTGTCCAATATGATGTAGCTTTCCATTGCAGTTTGCCATATTGCATTATTGGGAAACACATTCTTTCAGATCTCATTGCCTGGGTGCAGTTATTATCCTGTTTGTTATTAAGAGCTGGGGCATTGACATTTATGCTAGTGTTCATTTAAATCTGTTGTGGATGAATTTTCTCTCAGAGTATGCACTCTTTTAAAGCCTGGTTTACACTCAAATCACCCACACTGTGGTTAGCTTGCCAAACAGGATTTAATAGTGACAAAGATGCAGACATATTGTTCAGTTGTTAATCTTAAAAAATATTGTTAATATCATGAATCCTCTGAGGGCTGTACTGTGATCATTCATCATCTGGTTTATTTAATTGATAAAAACATAATCAAATTTGAAGCTCAAATTGTCACCAGCATAAGTCAAAATGGTAACACTTTATAAAAACTTTCATTAATAGCTCATTAACTAATGATTAATAACTGTGAACAAATTATTAGTTCATGAGAATTTCATTAACAAATGATTTGCTAATGATTTGTTAACATTTGCACAAATGAATACAATCATTAGTAACTACATAAACTATCATTTATAAACATGTATTCATGTTCAAATTCTCATGAACGAATTATTTGTACACAGTTATTAATCATTAGTTAATCATTAGTTAATCATTAGTTAATGAGTTGTTAATGAAAGTTACTATAAAATGTTACTGTCAAAATTGACTTGATAATGATAATAGATGTACAAACTTTGTGTGTTTAAGATGGTAGTAACTTCAGGCTGTGGGGTGTGAGACAGGATTTACAGATTGGGAAGAGGTGGTACAGTGCTGTGAATGTCTTACTGATGATGTTTGAAAAATGATCGTAAAGTAGTTGTTATTGATTGGCAGAAAGGAGTGAAGGAAGTAGCTGAATTTGCAGGTTTATTGAAGTGTACAGTCATACAGGACTACCAGCAGTGGCCAAAGTCCCATTCTACTGGAAATTCTTGTCGGAATTGTTACAGACAGCTAACAATGGTTCTTTCATTAACCTGAAAGACCTATGTTGACCTCTAGAAGCAATTCTTGTCTGGAAGCAGAGTGATTTTAATTCACAAGCCCTGGCAAAAAAAGAGTGACTGTATTTGTGTGTGCCAAAGGCCATAGTATGAAGGAAGTAGCTGAATTTGCAGGTGTATCAAAGCATATGGTCCTACGGACCTACCAGCAGTGGCAAAAATCCCTGTCTGCTTTGCATCCCAACATCCAACTTGAAATTCACTGCATTGTTCCACCTCTTTTCAATCTATGAATCCTGCCAAACACCCAACTGGGATTCATAGCACAATCATCCCCATGTAACACCATCTGCAGGAGCCTAACGTTACTACCACCTTAAACGTGGTAATTTTTGTCAAGGTAGCTTACATGCCCTTCCAGTTTAAGGAATGAAAGGAAAACATGATTTCTGAGTATGCAGCAAGTACAGCAAAGTATTTATTTAGTTTTTTATGATGAGTCTCTCTCTCTCTCTCTCTCTCTCTCTCAGCGACTTGCACGTACCGGAATCATCGTCACCACCAGTGAATCTGTCCTTCTGCAGCTCGTGGCTGACAAAGAGCATCCCAAGTTCAAGGAGATCCAGAACATCATTAAGGCCAGTGCCCCTGAGTCTGGCTTGCTGTCCAAAGTGTGAGAAAGTCTGGGTCAGTGAAATGTGAGGCACTCATCTTTGATACAGTCTTTGGATTTTGCTCAACATCTCTTACAGGTTCTGCAAAAGTTCTTCAGATTTGATGGGTGTTGAATTCCATAAAATTGAATCCATACATATCAGTTCATACCAACTTTGTTAACAGGTTAAAACTAGTATGTTTAGGTGGTGGTGGATTAGCCTACATTTACTCTTCGATGTCTGCATTTGGCAAAAACACTGCCCAGGATCTCCAAACTTTACAGCTTTATGGAAAGCTCATCTTTTTAAAATGGAAACAGGTCTGTACATGTTGGAAGGTAGAGAAACTTCATATATATGTTGTAGCACAGAATATCCCAAAATGTACCAAACCCAGATTTTGCCTAGAACCTATTATTATTATTACCTAGCCTTATTATTATTTTCATTTGTATGGTCCAGTAGCTTAATGGTTCGAGGATTTTGTCATAACTTTGCAATCATAAATTGTATTGAATGTGCAGTAAGACTATATTAAGATTACTAGTTAGTGAGTGAAGATAGAATTGGCAGAATAATGAACCTCAGAAGCATGAAAAGTTTTATGTCTTTAGTTTGTGAGCTGAATTTGTATGATGCGTGAACTAGAGTGGTCCTTTTAATAGTACTGTATTTCTGTGGTTTTGCTTAAATAGGGCTACGTGACAAGTGAAAGAATTGTATAAAGTACTATGTATGATTTTGTGTAAAACCCAAAGTCCAGAGTCAGGCTTGATTTCACATGTTTTTGTCACTTTTCCTTGAAATGTTACCACTCCCTTCTTCCACTTTTTATTTATTGCCTACTTTCTCAGCTGTTAGAGTATATCAATCCTCCTAGAGAGACAAGCTATTAAGATGGTACACAAAGCAGACTACCGTTTCAGTGAGGAGTCATCTGGTCAAACTCGAGAATATGTTACAAGCCATTAATCAACACCCTTATAATATGTGTGCATGCTTGTCAAGGCATTAGAATATCATCTCGGATATTAAAAGTGATTATAAAATGAAAGTTTGAAAAGTGTTAGTGTGAACTGTTACTGTTGGTACAGATCAGGGTTAACCCTTAAAAGTTGAGTTACTTTTCATATGTATTTTCTTCTGATTATTTGATGGACTTTTGACAAAAGTTTAGCAAAAAAGGTTTCCTGTATTTTTGAAAAAAGAGTATGTGCACAACAAGAATTTTACATCAAATTCATAATAAAATCCTCATACAAACACAGATGTGGTATTGATGGAAAGTTTAGAAACCTTACTTTAATAATGAATTTCTGTACTTGTTTCAAAAAGATGTGACTGGAAATTAACTGAATGTCATGCTTTATTCTCACCAGCAATAACTGCAATGTCTAAAGCTTTATTTGTAAGGCTTAATTAATGTTAATTAAATCAGACTTCAAGTTACTGGTCACAAATTTCTGGAATTATTGTAACTGTTTCCACTGTATTTGTGTTTGAAAATCCTCCTCCTGTATTTTTTTTTTCTGTTATTTTTGACTGACTAAAACCCCTAAACCACACTAGTGCTGTACTGTCTTTTAAGTCTGTAAGGGCTGAAAGGTATGTACTCTCACTACCCAATCCCGCCCAGCCTCACTCTCTAGTCCTTTGATTTGCGTGTGTTTTGTTAAATCTTTCAAAGGTCTGGATACACTTAAGCTGACTCAGGCATGTTTTTTGTAGCAATGGAAATCTCTTTACTGTTTCATATGCAAAGACATGCAAAGATACAAACTTTAATCGCATTATATGATGTGGCTGTATTTTTCCTAGTGCATCTCCAAAGGTTATAATGTTGTGAAAAGGTTCATAAGTGTTCATAATTTAATTTAAAAAATGTAAACTGTCGTATATTTTATATTCATTACAGAAAGAGACATTTCAAGCCTTTTTTATTCTATTTATTTATTTATTTATTTATTTATTGACAATTTTTATTCCCTTCCCAGTGTAGTAGTAGCCAATTAACCTATCCCATCCACTAGGGGGCTCTCCCCATCACTTTGCAATGTCCCTGACACTAGGAGCATGATGACAAACACAAGCCTCTTCCGTTGCGTGTGATGCCAACCACCGCCTCTTTTCGAACTACCGCTGATACACCGTCACTGGAGAGCCAATACGCTTGGAGGAAAGCGCAGGATTCCCAGCTCCAAATGGACCAATCAGTAGATGCCTGAACCAGTGGACATTGCAATGTGAAAGTGATAGAGAGATGATAGACATCTACTCGCCCAGAGACAGCAGAGCCAATTTTTGCTCCATCAGGCCCCGGCTGTTGATGGCAAACAGCATAACCAGGAATCAGACTCGTGATCCTCTGGTCATAGTGTCAGCGTCTTAGCCTGCTGAGCCACTCAGGCCCCGTTTTTACTATTAATGCTGATGCTGTTTGAATAATAATTTACTATGTATCTGTGTATCCTGCGCTTTCCTCTAAGCATGTTGGCTGCCCAGTAGTGATGTGACAACTTCACATGCATCGGAGGGGTCCTGTGTTAGTCTACACCCTCCTAGAATTCAGGACATTACAAGTGATAGGGATCATTTTTCTCAATAAATAAATGACCAAATATAATTTTGCCTTATTTGCTTAACTGGGTTCTACTTTTAGGACTTGTGTGAAAATCTGGTGATGTTTAGGTCATATGTATGCAGAAATTTCTAAAATTCTAAAGGGTTCAGAAACTTTCAAGCACCACTGTACATGTAAGGAATATAAAATATGACAGTTTACCTTTTGAATTGAATTCTGAATACAAACTTTTTCATAACATTCTAATCTTGTGATTTGCTACTGTATGAAGGTGTTTACGTAGCTACAGGCACTGTCAGGTGGGAAAAATCCTATCTTGGTACTTATTGGTCATAGATGACATCGCAGACCTGTTACTTTAACTAATAATTGATACTTGAACATGGCAGTTGTGATAACCATCTAAAATGAAATGCTTCTAAAGTTTTAGGGAATGTTTGATTTTTAATTTCAATTATGTTTATACATTAATTATATTAATTTCTGAGAGAAATGTGATTTATTATATAATTATTAAAATAAAACTATTATGTTAATGGGCATATTATAGAAAATTTAATTTCTCTGCTCTTTTTTAATGATGTGTCTGATGTAGCATATACACATTGTTTCACATCACAGTCCATACAGCCCATTTAAAATGCCAGTGTCGTTACATATTCCCATCTTTATGGCCTATTCCTCCTTCAAGCTGTATTGTCTCAGCCTGGCCCTGCTTTTGTAATGAGGACCATTACAGGTCAACCAATCAGATCACAGTTCATTTAAATATCAGTCTTAAAGGCAGAGTTTAAAATACTGGTTCAGTCTAAGAAACTAAGAGTGGTTGGAAAATTGTCAAGAAAGCATGAATTATGAGTTTTTAGTACATGGAATCACACAAATGGGGAAAAGTAAACTAGTGATAAATGTAGAATATGGCCCTTTAGTGAGTAGCAAATAATTATTATTGATTAAATGTATTGGTGTAAAAGTGAGGCTGTAAAATATGCCTGTAGTTCTACTTTTTCCATCCTCAAATTAGCAGCACAACATGTATTGCGTCAGAGCGATGCTGAAATCAGTCCTGTTTGTCTTTGCCAACACACTACAGTCATTATCTTGAGCATTATGTCCTTTTACTACATCATCCCTAAACTGAGACTGATTGACTCTGTGTCTTAATTGTATCCAGACCTGAAATGAGAGTGTAAACCAGCCTCCAGCTGACGTGTGTCTATATGTGTGTAAGCAGAAAGAATATATACAGTGCCTATTTATGAAGAGTCCAAACTGATTGTACATCTCGCGTACAGCATATACTTCTTGATGTGAGAAAATAGATTTGTGCACTTCGTTAAAATTACTGTATAAGAACACCTTCATTTTTGTAACAGCTTACATACAGTATGTGATAAATGTTTATATGCACTATGGTAAGTCTGGCCTGACTTTCTTTAATTTACAGGGATTGTCATTGAATTCTGTGATCACAATGAAAAAAAAAATTGGTGGCTAAACAAAATCTCAGAGTGACTGTTACATGCCCACCCTGTCTAGGGGTGAGGGTGGAGTAACAATATTAAATTGACCAGGTGCAATGCAGTAACCAGTGTGATGAGGTAGGAAAATGAGACAGGACAACCAAACAGTTTTATGAAGCAGAGTTTACTATTATATAAGCAGTGGGGTAGACATACAAACAGACGAAACATCAGGTGAAGTGAGACAACATCAGGAGAGAGTTTCCTAAAGTAAAGGTGGACCACAGACAGTGCCAAAGGAAAGAACCAAATAAAACATCTTACCTGCAGAACACTAAATCTTCCCTGTCTAAAATTACATAAATGGCACCTGTCCCTAAAACCTAGTGACACCTATACAGAGAGTTTACCTACGTGTGTGCAAAGTCAGTGGGCCCAAACTAACACCTGTCCACACAATACTCAAGAGTAACAAAACACAGTGGTACTACACATAATCAGAAGTTGAGCTAAAAGAGTGCTTAAGCCAGAGTACATAAAAGCATTCCCTAACTTACTACAGAATTAAAACCACATAATACAAAAGTTACTCTCAAAGACTCTCACAAACACATCACACTCAATCATCACTGCACTAGTCTCAGTGGAATCAAAGCTCACTGGAACACCACATTATACCATGGGCGGGAACATGAAAATCTATGCAGATCCCGGACGAGCCCCCATTTGTTACGTGCCCACCCAGTCTAGGGGTGAGGGTGGAGTAACGATATTAAATTGACCAGGTGCAATGCAGTAACCAGTGTGATGAGGTAGGTAAATGAGACTGCACAACCATAGAGAGTTTTAACATAGAGTTTAAAAGCAGTGGGTTAACATGCAAACAATCAGACAAACATCAGTTGAAGTGAGAGACAACAACATTAGGAGAGTGATGTCTAAAAGTATAGGTGGACTATGGACAGTGCCAAAGGAAAGAACAAATCAAACACCTTACCTGCCTAACAAAATCTTCCCTGCCCAAAAACTACATAAATGGCACCTGCCCCTAAAACCTAGTGACACATATACATAGAGTTTATCTACGTGTGTGCAAAGTCAGTGGGCACAAACTAACACCTGTCCACACAATACTCAAGAGTAACAACACAGTGGTACTACACAATCAGAAGTTGAGCTAAAAGAGAGTGCTTAAGCCAGAGTACATAAAAGCATTCCTTAACTTACTACAGAACTAAAACCACATAATACAAAAGTTACTCTCAGTAAAAACAGGTTTAAAACAATGTCCCAAAGACGATCACACATACACACACTCAGACAGCTCTTTCAAAGTCTCTACACCAGTCTCAGTGGAGTCAAAGCTCACTTCCTGGTTGGAGTCAGATACTTATAAACCAAATGTCAAGCCCCCTCCCAGCAGAGAACAGGTCCATGATTGGCTGGACCATAACGAGGGTCTGAAAGAAGGCCATTGGACAGAAGAGCCACTCAAAAAGACTACGTGCTCCTCGTGCACGTAACAGTGACGCTTTTAAAGGTTATGATGGCTATAGTCTTATGGGACCAGATATTATGGTACCAAGACATCCATGAGGGTTTTTGGGCGACATGTGGGTGGGAACAAGCTGAGTTAAAGTATCTAAAAAGCCAGTCAGACTCAGCTTTATTGTCAGTCAAACCATGTTGCATGATAGAATGAAATATAGTTGCCTAAGCTTGTTGTGCATGATTGAAAATTTGAATAAACTTAAGATTACAAAAAAATAAGTTAAAAATATCTAAGTGTGTACATTATAAAAATTTAATGTAAAAAAATGAAATATTGCACAGTGTATTGCAGCAGTGACATCTTAGTATATTAAGGTGTGATGGTGCTAAAATAGAATGGCAGAAACAAAAGGGAACCTGGCCATTTCCTATGTTTTTGATTAAGCTTGAGGCATTGGAAGTGAATGCTGCTTAACAAATGTTAATGCGGCAAAAATGTTCATTAAAATGTTTACTAGTTTTTCATACAAGATATCCCTTCAGTTATGGAAAGGAGCCATGTTTTCTGTACACCCCCTTTCTCTCTCTCTCTCTCTCTCTCTCTCTCTCTCTCTCTCTCTCTCTCAAAAATAAAAAATCTTGGAAGAGTCAGTGTATGAAGCTCCTGAGGCTCTGGCATTGACATGGACTATCTCACTGATTGGCTGGAACACATCTGAAAAGCCATATCTGCTTCAGATCCTTCACTCCTTCATTTCCCCAACCATCTGTCCCAGTCCCTCCTTGTATCACTCAGTATCTTTTCTTTGTCAAAAGACTTCAGTAAGGAATCCTTACTTACCTGCACTCTTTGGCTTTTATATCAAGTGTTCCTACCATCTACACTTATGCAAAGCTATTTATCAAATATTTCTCCACACCGCTGAGTTGAAGTTTAACCAAAAATTTCCACACAGAGTTAAAAGATACTTTGTAATGTATTGTTTGAATTATTATTTGCACAAATTAAAATATAAAATAACATAATATAGAGTATGTATATGCTTATATCTAAAGACATAGAAGAGACACTGAATAAACTAAATGTCATCAATATTACATCACAGAAAAAAAATATATGAATATAGTGACAATAATAATAAACAAAAATAGCTACACTACATTGCCAGGGACCTGCGGTCAGGGGAGGCAGGTGAGCCAGAGCCTCACCTGTCATCATGACAAGAAAAAAATAACATAAAATTTATATTAATATTTGTCCACTGATCTTTATGTGACTAATTTCGAACATTTTTATTGTCACAATTGCTGAAATTGCATATTTCCTGTTCAAATACAAGGGTGAAACGCAATGTGCGGCAGCAACGAGCCTCACCTCACCTCTGAATGCGCAATCCATCACAAACTGGGTTGATACATGCAGTTGGCGCGTCCCTGTTGCCGTATCGCTGCATGTCGCAAATATAATGTTTGCATATACGTTTATATACCCTGATTTATACCCTGGCTAATGTCTTTAACCATTTACGTTTAATGTTTGTTAGTGACATATTTAGTTTTGCTGATGGGACATAAAACCGCAGTGAAAAGGCACAGGGTGAGGCAGGGCAGTACTCCTCCGCACTGAAGGGGGGCATACGTGAGCCAACGGGTGCTTGTTGCTGCTGTCCTTTTACACAGAGGCGAGTGAGAGTCAAGTGCACTGACGGTGCAGAGGAAATGCCGCTTTCTCTCGCTGCTGTAATTGTAAATGTTTTTCTTATCTTTACGTACCTTTAATACGTACCTTATGTGTGTGAGAGAGAGTGTGTGTGTGTGTGTGTGTGTGTGTGTAGAATGCTGATGAGATACGAAATAGCCAGTAGCCAATTGAATAAGCTACCCTTTTGGGTTTATATATTTGTAAATCCGACTCTAAAGGAGTCAGTGCCTCACCAACCATGAACCTCACCGCACGTCACTGCATTGATCAGATGGTCTTTCAAACATATTTTATGTTTTATATATGATATATACAAGATATAAGATTGATCTCTGAAGTGCCCTTGAGCAAGGCAGCTAATGCCCAAATGCTCCCAGGGCACTGTGAATAGGGCTGCCCTCCGCTTCAGGCACATACTCACAGCTTAGCATGTTCACTAGTGTAGTGCATGGATGGGTCAAATTCTGTTGTGTGTAATCACATAGGCAAAAAAAGTAATATAAATCAAATCTAATTTAAAAGTGAGAAATTTAGGAGGACGAAGATTCAAAGATTGGCGAGTTTTATATGAAACCTCTGAATTTGCTGAAAAGTAATTTTTTAACTCTTCTGGCACATTTTGTTCATTTTAAATATACATTTTTAAATTTAAAATGATCATAAATAGTAAGAATCTAAAGTCTTGGAGATAAAGGAGCAAGTCTGATTGGGTTGCAGTCCTAACAAAAACATTTTGTGAAGACTAATAGAAAAAGTACTCTCCCAAACTATATTACAATATGAAAGATAAGGATAAATAAAATACATAAATAAAGAGTATATACTGTATGCAATTTATGAACAGATGACCAACCATCCTTATTATACCAATTAATTGATTTACTTTTCTGCCAATCCATTAATCATTACAAAATGCTACAAAAAATGGGTTCTTTCCATCTTTACTGGACAGCTTCAGGGAAATCTACATTAATACAGATTTATAATCCCTTTAAGTTACTTTATCCAGAACAGCAGGCTTGTCCTTCAGCTGCAGAAATTGGACCACAAAAGATTTTTCATCTTTTGTGGTCAGATTTTTGGTTGGTTTCCCAGTCCTATGAGGGCAATCCAGTTCTATTTTAAGCTGATCCAGTCATTTTTCAGTGAACTGCTTCAACACTCTTTCTTCCAATTCAGACACTTTCTCTTTGATAGGCTCTATAATGCTGTGTACATTATTGTATTATCAAGACTGGCCCTCCAAAAAATCTAACTTTTGAAAACTGTCCAAATCTGCCCTGATTTCATTACTGTTTTTATACAAGTATGCAAAGTTCTGTAAAAAATCTTTAAGCTAGTGTCATGTTGTATAGCATGCTTTATGTCAGACATCAGTGTGGAGATTTTTGGGGATCTGGCAACCCTGACACTTTTTCCAAAGGCAAGTTTGGTGCCCTGCAGTTTTTACCGAAAAACAGTGTTGTTATATTAAACTGAGACAAGTCAACTAGGACCCACCAGAAAACAGGCAGCTCAAGCTGAAGCCTGTTTCCCTTTAGTCAACCCACAAGCTCATCGATTGGCTCTGCCATTTCTTGCTAACACGTGATTGGCTGGCCCAGAGTCAAAGAGTCCACTTCCTCCAAGCTTTTTCCTTCCACTGTGATCTTCAGTATATCTTCAGTGTTTGTCAACAATACCTACTTAAATATATGTTCAAAATTCAAATAGAAAGTATTAAAATGTCAATTAAAGTAATTCAGTAATGTCATATTTATTTAAAATCAGATTTGTTTTGCTTAGAAGTAATAACATGTAACCACAACATTACAGCATATAATATATATAGTATACATTTACTATACATACAATATTTTACATTTAATCATAAATGCTCGTTTTTTTATTGATATGCAAATGTTTTCGTTCAAAATTGACATTTTTGTCACATTTGTGTTGCATAGAATGTTAAGACCCCTGGGGCTTAGCCCATCAAATCTCAGCCCAAGGGGTCCCCCTCAGGAATAAGTGTACTTCTGTATGGGGCTTGTGGCTCATGATAAAAGTCACCCGTGGCTAAAGCTGTGTAGCTCATAAAGTAAATGTTTTGACACCTGGGGCTGGTGAAAAAAGACACAAGGCTATAGCCCTGCGCCCCTGGTTAAAATAATCTCAAAAATCATATGGAAGGAATTTCAGATATGGAAATGATTGAGTTAAAGAAAAGAATAGATTATGAAGCATTCTATCACAGTCAGTATTTATGTGTGAAAGAGAGATACCAGCACAATTCTCTTCTCTCATTCCAGATAGCTATTTATTATTAATTAGCACAATATTAACATCACTTTGTAATGATTTTATATGTATAATTTCACATATTTATACTTTTGATTACATTGATTCCAAACATTTGTGCAATAATGATTTTGTCCATTAGAAGCATATTAATTATATATCAATAAAAGTACATCTACAGTTAGTAAACATTTAGTCATTCTGCTTAGATAACATACAGAATATATATTTTATTATATTGCTACTATATTACAGTACATTAGAAAATATTGATTCAGTTCACTTAATGAAAATTATTTTATTTGGCCAAAAATACTACTCCCCATTCACATTAGCCATTACAGCTTGGAGTTCTAAGTAAGGTAGATTTTATGTTACTATATTTTGTATTATGAAGCTGTAAACATTTTTCAAAACTGTCTGAGACTATGAACTGGCAGGAGACAAAGATTTCTGAACTGGCAGGAGACAAATGTGTCCACATTTCCAGTCATTAGATATAACATTTACCTTTAGTGTGAAAATTATTGTGTACAAAAAAATAAAAAACAAGTACCCTGTATTAGTGAAGAACCAAGCCTAAAATGCTATTTCAGTGCACATCTCACCTGCTAAATGTGAGTGAGTGAGTGATTGAGTGAGTGGGTGAGTGGGTGGGTTGATACTATAGGTTTCATATCTAAAAACAATGTAATACCAATTGATGCCTAGAGTTACCAATATTTTGGTGGCATTGCTGTTGCTTTGTGTGCCATAAGGGTTTGTTTTTGGTTTGAAACACATCATCCCTGATAGCAGTTTTGGTGTGGTCTGAACCGGGCAGCTGGTATTTACTAGTGACTCGTATATACTGTAACAAGGAATGATGGCCAGATACAACTGTCAGAACCTTTTTTGTCCCTTTGATTCATTCCAGCTGATTAGAAATGCAATTTACGTACATACATAAATAGCCATTAAGCATAATAACAATACAAATCAAAGCAGACTAATGTCTATAACAGGGGTATCAAACTCCAGTTCTGGAGGGTTAGTGTCCAGCACAGTTTGGTGATTTCTCTGCTCTGACAGTACAGTTAAACCTGATCATTACCTGCTGAGCTGAATCAGGTGTGTTTGATCAGGAAGACACCCATGGTTTATAATAATTATGATCATTCTTATTAAAACATAGCATGAAACTTTAAACCTCTACTGTGAGAACTGGCCCACCACTCAAACTCACTACAATACTCTTTAAAATAAAACATTTGACAACCAACTCTACACCATCGTTCAATGTGATATGTGGGCCATTAATAAATGCCAGATGAAAGTTATCAGGGATTGTAGGCCATTGTAGAGTCCTGTGAAATCTGAGACAAGACTGACAAGAAATTGGTGTCTGATTCTATTAATCAGTTTTTTCTTTGTGTCACAACAATTGGCACCGTGATAATAATTACAACTATGCAAACTGATAGAATGACAGAAGTCAGTATTTTACAGATTTTATTCCTTTTCAATTCTGCTTCTTTCTTCTTCAACAGGGAGTCGTAGCCAGGTGTGTAGAGATCTTCCAGCCAAAAATTCAGTTTCTTAGGGTCTTCCTAAAAAACATCAGGATAATCTGGATGTAGAACACACTGCAAGGCATTTTTGGATTGCACATAATCACAGTTAAAGATCCCTGGATTACTTAAGTTATCACTATAAACTACAAATATCACAAGCAATTTACATGCATGTTCAACATCACAGCAGCAGTCCCGAAGGTAGCATTTGACAATGGCTATGATAAAATATTTAAGTGGGTTAAAGAACTGTCACTCTAATCTTTGTTTCTCTTCACTAACTAGCAGTAATTTTAGTTCATTCCATGGAGAAATGTTTGAAAATCATCTCTAGCCATGCTCCATTAAATGTACCAATGCATATATGGTGATTAAACTACAGTGCTTTTGATTTGACACATGTGCTTTACACTATATAATTACTAGCATTACTATCATTTCCAGCCTGCAGAGTGAGATGTGAACACGATTAAATTTGCTCAATATTTCTGATTGATATGTTTCCTAATCCTATATTCCACTGAAACTCTGAACAGATGATTACCAGTTTATCTTTGAACACTTTGCTTTCTTTTCTGTGGAAAATAATTTCTTCTTGATACCTTATACTGGATTGCTTGGGTGATATTACATCTGGAGACATTTAAACTCACAAGTGTCAAATAACACTGTGAGCTGATAACACTGGTGTTGACTGTCACCAGCTTTATTTGTCCTCTATTGTCCTACTGTGCTATTTACAACCTCTCCTATTAAAAAGTTTGGAATATGGTTGTCTGTTTCAGCAGTGTCACAGTTACAACTGAATTTAGATGTGGATTAATGTCAGTTAAAAGAATAGATTGTGAAAACACATATGAGGGTGAGTCAAAAAATGATTTGTATTTTTTTTGTTAGGGCTAGAATTAGGGTTAAGTTGGGTGTAGAGTTAGGGTTCAGATTATGGTTGAGTTGGTTTGGGTAGGGTTGGGGTTAGGTTTAGGATTAGGGTTGAGTTGGGTTGTTTAAGGTTCTATTACTTGTAAACAAACTACCAAATTAGGGTCATAGCTATGATTAGGGTTGAGTTTGATTGGGTTAGGGTTAGGATTAGGGTTAAGTTGGGTTGGGTTAGGGTTGAGTTGGGTTCAAGTTATGGTTAAAGTTCTATTACTTGTAAACAAACTACCAAATTAGGGTCATAGCTACGATTAGGGTTGAGTTTGATTGGGTTACGGTTAGGGTTAGGGTTAGGATTAGGATTAGGGTTAAGTTGGGTTGGGTTAGGGTTGAGTTGGGTTCAAGTTATGGTTAAGGTTCTATTGCTTGTAAACAAACTACCAAATTAGGGTCATAGCTAAGATTAGGGCTGCGTTTGATTGGGTTAGGGTTAGGGTTAGGATTAGGATTAGGGTTGAGTTGGGTTGAAGTTAAGATTAGAGTTGTGTTGGATTGGGTTAGGGTTAAGATTGAGTTGGGTTGAAGTTATGGTTAAGGTTTTATTACTTGTAAACAAACTACCAAATTAGGGTCATAGGACCAGTTCAAATGTAAAGGAGCAAACATATCTTGGCTGGTAAACTACATTTAGAATCCAATCAACCTGCTTCAGTCCATCTCTGTTTTTATAGGCACCTTCCAAATACCATTACTCAGTACCTTTAGATAATCTGCAAGATTGCTGTGCATTGCATGCCTGTCATAGTCCTCAACAGTCCAAGATGGTTTGGTCCTGTAGTTCTCCTCTACATCAACAGTTTGGATGTCCAAGTAGAGTGGATTCTGTTTGATTTTTGGTTTCAGTGTGAGTGGTGTGATGTGCTGCTCCAGCTCACGGTCTCTGAATTTTGAGCTGACTTGTGGAGGCAGCTGATCTTCTACTTCCCTCACCGCTTTCTGGTCTCTCTGTACAGAACAAACGCAACAACTTAACTGCTGAGTGCAGTTGTCAGGAAAAATAAATGTAAGCTATTCAGATATCTGGATATGTTGTAACATTGCATTGTTAGAGGTCCTTCATGACAGTCAGGAGATTTCAGTAACAACATTCCTTGTTACACCACTCCTTATTACTTAATTGAACATCTGGATAACTGTAGGATGAATAGATGGTCATTTGTAAATGTACTCAGGACTGTGACATTACAGCCACAGTAAAAAGGCTGGTTTTACATGTTAATTTCATAGCTTAGTTTTATATGGACAGGGAAGTAGTATACTTTGCAGCATTAATGATGTTTACATACTTATTTCAATGTTTTTGGCATTGCCTTGCAATGTATTCAAAATGGGATTTGGGAATTTTGTAGATTAGTTATTTATGGACTGTGTGGACTAAGGAATGAATGGTGCTTTTTGAAACTTTAACAATGTTTATGTAGACCTACAAAACCTCTTGATTTCTTAAAAAGTAACACAAATTTGCAAAGAAAGCACGTACTGAGGTGAGAAGGCAATGCAAATGCCAAAGGAGCACTTGTCTGAGTGTGTTGATGGTGGAAAGGAGGGCTTTCTGAGCATGATAAATAAAATATGCTCCATAAGGGTGGTGCACTCTGAATGATCTCTGTGTAAACATGTTCCTATAAATGATGAAAGCCTGTAGCAATAAGCACAGATCTTCAGGCAAAAACAGATCCCAGGGCTTGTATTGTTGCACATGTGTTCAAATACAACATCCAAGAGATTTTTCTCAAAACTTACATCAGATTTCACATTATACAGGATGCAAATGTGAAACCAAACTTTACACTTTACAGGTTTACAGTCGTGTGAAAAAGTACAGCCTCTTTGAATTATATGGCTATACATATCAGGACATAATGAAAATCATTTGGTCCATAGCAGGTGTTACGATTTTATACATTTTACAAGCTTTTAATGACCATATGTTTTTTTTTTATTATGTAAGTACAAATATGGTGCACATTTGCATAAATATAGGAATAGTAATGAATTCCTGTCATATGATCCAAACAAGCCCAAGAATACATCTTTGAATATTCCAAACATAAATGTCAAGACATTCTAGAACATATACTGCATATGCCATCTTATTTGCAAAGATTTTTTGGAGGGTTTACTGGTGTTATTGGCTTGAATGATTATTTAACAGAATACAGTAGTGCTACTTTTATTCTACCCTTTATTTATCCCGTCTGTAGCATGCAATGAACTACCAAAGTCACTAAATTCTTCCTGTGTTTAAAAGAACCCAAACCAAGTTGACTTAAAACACTCCTACAATAGAAACCAAAGGCAGTTTCTAAAACAACTACGCATTGTCTTCTATTACATAATGTGTTGAGTCAACAGGTTTTCTTTGCTCAGTACAGAGAAAATATTGTTCATGGCAATCAATCAGATGATTCATGTATGAGGAAATAGAGAATACTCCTTTTATTTAGGTAAGCAGAATGGGACATTTCAGTGTCCTGTGGAAAACAAAAACAGTCAACAAGATGGTTCTTCAAGGGTTTTTTAGCAAAGAAAATGGTTCTTTATAGAGCCATGAACACCCTAAGAATCCAAAGGGTTCTTTACATGGTGTAAGGATTCTTCAGATTGATGAGGAATGTGCTGTAGATGGTTCTATATAGCACCAAAAAGGATTCCTCTATTATTACAAGCTTGACATTGTAACTACAGCAGAACCCTTCTAGGCACGGGCGTGGTAGTGGGGGGGAAAGTGGACCTGACTACCCAGGGCCCGAGTAGGGAGAGGGCCCCATAAAAATCCTGAATTTTTTTTTTTTTTGGTTGTTTTTATTTCAAATGAATTGGGCCCTCAAATTAATTATTTATTCATTCATATTTCAAATATATTGATAATATCAACTGAGGAAATGAACTTTAGTCAGTCCTCTCAACATATTGGACATTCTGGGGGCCCCCTCTTGGAGGCCCAAAATGGTTTAGTCCGCCCAACAGCAAATAGCGGCAAGTGTAACGTCAGTGAGCCTAGATTGAATGACCTGGGTGCTACACATCATGCTCCCCAAAAAGCAGAAATAAGGACTTCAAAAGAAGAAAGAAAGGGAGGAAAAAGAAAGAAGGCAGAATGAGGGGAGACAGCTGTTGATGGCTTTCTTTCCCAAAGGTGAACCTAGTTTTCTTGTTATGCAAAGTCCAATTAAAGTTAAAGTAGTCCACTCCAGACAGCTGCGGCTGATTTTTGTAGGCTCACGTGAAGTCGTTAGTTTAGTTAGTTGACAACCAGGCTGCTTGCGGCTGTAAATATAAAGACAATTATGAGCCGCTAACGTTAGTTATCAACTTTAACCAGTTTCAGAAACAAACATTGGCTCTGCTGCAGCTGGAGCAGCAGAGAGAGAGAGAGTCAGAGGACAGAGAGAGAGAGAGAGTCAGAGGACAGAGAGAGAGAGAGAGCTGCTGACTGGTAGAATTGCTGCCTAAATGCGAGTTGTTTACCTTAAGTTTAAAGTAAGTTAGTCTTTTGGTTCATTGTGTGTGCTAAAGCCTATTGTCTACTAACACAGCAGAGCTAAAAGTGAAACTCTGTGCTGAGACTCCACCCAGCAATATTTCTGCCACATATATCAACATGTAAATAGCTACATCAACATAATCTGATCTGTTTGTAGCTTAAAACCTTATTTATGCTTTTTTATGTAAATAAATACCCATTTTTGCTCATGTGCCTTGTTTACTGGCATTTATAGGGGCCCACTGACATTGAGAATGTACAGGGCCCCGAATTTGCTGCTACGCCCCTGCTTCTAAGGGCTATATTTCAAAAAGGTTTAGTATAGAGCCATCTACAACATTTTCCTCATCAATCTGAAGAACCATTTTACCATGGAAAGAACCCTTTATCTATGCAAAATGTTGTTTGAGTGTTCCTGGTTCTATACAGAATCATTTACTTTACTAAAAATCCTGTGAAGAGACCCTTTTTTAAGGTCTAAAAGATTAGAATCAAACACAAATTATATTTTAATAAACACTCAAAACAACAGGAATATCTGTTTTTCACATATCTCTTCTCTTTTTCATAGTCTGTCCTTGTTGTTTTGAACACAGTGCTAACCCGTTTAGCCTTCAAGTACTGGCACCTACCTGTGAATACACTCTGTTCTGCCACTGTCTCTGTCCAGAAAGTGCAGCCCCAATCTGGAACATCCCATGGGTGACTGGTAGCATCCCCACATCCAGATGGAGAAATTTCTCTGGATGATTATTGTTGGGGAGAACCGTGATGTCCATGTTCTTCGCACTGATAACATGGTCTTCTGAGTCTGACTCAGTCTGACTGCACTCATGACTTATTAATGCAGAAGCAGGTGTCAGTAGCAGGTGTGTGTAACCCTATCTAACCCCTCCAGCCTGGTTAACATAACCCAGACTGCTGGGAAGTGCTAGAAAAGGGGGAGTCATGTCACATTCTTCTAAAACCCAAAAGGCCTCTGACTTTGCAGAGCTCTGGGCCAATCCTGGATCACCTCAATGAATAGACTATTTCATAATTAATTAATATTCGTAATGACTGGGATATTCACTGAAGAATACTTCAATATGTTTCTTTGGTACATGGGTTGTAGAGCCATTGGTGGTGTAAAATGTATTGCATCTGTATTCAGTGTTCTTTTTTAAATAGTAATGTACACAGATGAGCCAAAACATTATGACCACGATATGAATGTGCTTAATATACTGTTAGTGTCAGCAAAACAGCTCT
>BRDA01062260.1:0-31134 GCA_036984385.1 Crenuchus spilurus | reverse complement strand
ATATAATATAATTATTAAGTAATCTGTTGACCTTTGGCTTAAATATTGTCCTTATTTTATTACAAGCAGTAAAAACTGTAAACTTTGTATAGTATTACATACAATATACAAAGTATTCTGTATATAGACAGTATAGTGTGTTCTGGTTCACACTATATGTACATTTACTCTTTTACTGTCAGAGATAGCTTTTTGTATAAAATGTAAACCTAATTCTGAACACTTATTTACCAAATGATTCTACTAAAGTCTGCAAAAAGAAGTAGAGAAGAGATTATCAAGGCCTAGGACTGCATTCAGCTGTTGTAGTCCTACCACTAGAGGGCAATAATTACATTCTACTGTACTGCACTGTAAAATGTGCCCCCATATCTTTTAAATCTCATTTTCTGGAGTAGAGCTGAAGACAGTAAATTTACATGTGGATTATGATGCCGATGTACAAGGTTGTCTAGCATTTCAGTACACTGTACTGCCATGTATCAGGGGTTTCTGTTTGCATGCAGCTCTGCTGTAATTCAGGCTTAAATGCCCTGGTGAGTTGAGTTGGGTGTGTGAGAGGGTACATTTTAAATTCTGCAGTGTTCAGGGGATGGGTTTGATGTCCTAGGCTTACATGCCTTTCAGAATGGCTTTGAAGGTTTCTGCACAGCATGGTGAGTGGTGCTCTGAGTGAACAGTGGGAGACAAACATTTTATTGTGGTGTACTAGAAAATGATACGGTTTTAGATCCACAATAACAAGGAGGAATAATGTTTTTTATATGTTTATTTTAAATTTTGCAAATCTCAGATCAAGTTCCACAGGTACAGTAGGTTTATTTACACATCTATTGTGTTAAAAAAAAGAAGTTGAAGTGTATTCTTTTTTTTTTTTTTATCTAATTTTCACCCCCCCCAATGTAGTAGTAGTAGACATCCGATCCACCCATCCGTTAGGACTCTCCCAATTACTTGTAATGTCTCTGACTCTACACAGTAAATCTGCCAGTGTTAAATCAACACTAGTGTTAAATTAACACTGAGAGTGTTACATTTTGACACCCTGAGTGTTAATTTAACTCTAATAGTGTTGATTTAACACTGGCAGATTTACTGTTTAGGAGGATGAACACTAGCATCCTATGATGCATGTGAAGTCAGCCACAACCACTTTTCCAACTGCTGATACATTGTTGCTGGGCAGCCAATACGCTCGTAGGAGGTGCAGGATCACACTCTATGATGGATCAGCTGGCAGACGCGTGAGCCAGCATACATTACATGGCAACAGTGATGAAGAGAGAGCAGCATCTACTGTGTCTGTGTGCGTGTAGTCAAACACATACATGTGGTAGAGGGAATTTTAAAGTCAAATTTATTTTGTGTATTCAGATGGTCTCTGTGGGCAGTCACGAAATCCCATGATTATAATAATGTGATTACATTTCAGACAGAACACTTATAAACTTGATAAAATTTGCCCAAACAAAATAAGAGGGTTATACAGACTTCCCTGTGCTAATCTTATAGTTGTAGGAGAATGCGAATCTATCAGTTGAATTGGACATTCGATTTACTGCGTCGGTTCAGTAAAGTGAATCCGGTTGTCGTCAGCTTGTGATGGAAAGTATGATTCATTTTCGCAAATCGACTCTTTTGAACTGTCCATTTCCGTGAATTTAACAATTAATTTCTGATGTGACGAAGAGTTTCGTGAGCTTCTTCCTCGCTTTTATAACAATATGTAATCGTTTCCATGAAAAATAATTTACGATTAATGACTCAATGGCGTTAAAGTGTGAAAGAATGTGATGTGAATGTGTCGGAGATATTGAGTCTACAACGCTGACGTAAACGTGGGGTTGGATGCCACAAAAAAGTTGGATTCGGCTGGAGAAGAATCGGTTCGTGAGTCTGGTTCGTTCAGGAGTCGGCCAGCAGCAGTACGCTCCGCTGCTTCTCCCTGAAAACGGAGAGGCGGTTTGGGGAGAAGAGCAGTCAGTCAGTCGGTCGGTCGCTGCTTTCTTTTCGCTCCGCCCATTGACAGCTGACCGAAAGCACTCCCCTTACTTTTTGCTGCTGAGGGCTCGAAGTCACCACTACCACAACGGTCGACTTAAGAGAAAGTGTAGAAGTGAGAAAAAGCCCAGTAAGTTGTTTAGGCGTACGTTACCGCTTCGTGTCAAACTAACGTTAAACAAAATGGCGAGAGAAGCGGAGGACACGTTAACGGTATCCTAGCGAGGTAGCTACCTAAACTGAGTCCTAAACTGTATTGGTATTTTGAAAGAGATCTTTGAGAACACATCGAACAAGTCTGGACGGAAAAGGAGTGAAAATGTCCGCATTTTCACGGCTTTTGTGAGGGAGAGTTTGCTGAGCTTCACTCTTCTAACGGTCAACACAGCAGCTCTGTCAGCGGGACACTGAAACATTTTGAAGGCTTTTCCTTACGAGACGGTGATGTTTTTTCCCCAGAAACAGAACCATGGCCGTCCGCAGTGCTCTGACAAACGCTTTTGAAAGAAATAAACCCCAACTCTGTATTTCCTGTAGAGTTTTTAATTCCTCATCAGCTTCAGCGTAGCTAACCAGCCATGCTCGCCGGTCCTGTGAAGCCGACTCAGCCGAGGATAACAGTGTTTCGCTTGTCTCCTTCGTCTCCCGCCCGTTGATGCCACCACCACTATGGCGGTGAGGTACAGGAGACCGTGGCTGAGTGTGGTCGTAGGGGTCGTGCTGGGTTTCACTGCCGCGTCCTGGCTCATCGTGCCCGCTTTACTGGAGCTCAACGGCAGCGGCGGCAAGAGAATGTCTCCGGCGTGTCAGTACCAACGAGGTTTGGATGTAAGGAAAGTTTGGGAGGCCGGCGGAAGCTCCAGCACCACGGCTGACCGTAGAGAGGGGGACAGGACGGAGAGCAGTGAGCCTTCGCCAAAACACTTCCTCTACGTTGGGGTCATGACGGCCAAGAAGTACCTGGACTCCAGGGCGGTCGCTGCCTATAAGACGTGGACCCAGAGTATTCCAGGAAAGGTGGAGTTTTTCTCCAGCGAAGGCTCGGACGCAGTGCCTCTAGCAGCCCCCATCCCCGTAGTGTCATTAGCAGGAGTGGATGATTCATACCCGCCCCAGAAGAAGTCCTTTATGATGCTCAAGTACATGCATGACCATTACCTGGACCAGTACGAGTGGTTCATGCGGGCAGACGATGACGTCTATATAAGAGGTGAAATGAAGGGGCTGTTTCTCTGAAACAGGCTACTTCTCTATGTATTCCTTTGGGCTTCAATGTTAAAGTTTTGAAAGGTTCCTAGATGCATTTTTTTTTGGTCTGGACCTATGGTTCCAATCATTCATTCACATTATATTGAGTTTTCAAACCTTAAACATGTTCTGTGAACAAAATAAAATAACATTTAAATAATGAGTTGAAAAGTTATTTAGGAAAGCAAACACAATTCTTAAACAGGAGTGCTCAAAACACATTTAATTTACGTTTTTGGCAAGGGAAGTGTATTTTAAGCCTGAGCTTTTGGGCGTCCCTAAAACACTGCCTAGACTATTCAGAAAGGTGAGCATATTCTTAAAAAGGAAAATAAGAGCATTAAATTTAAGCCTTATCTTAGTAGTCAATTACTGTTCAAGTTCTTGTCTATTTAGTTCAGAAATAGCAAGCATTGACTTGATGGTTACCCACTTTCCTAACATACTGAAGATCTATTAGAGTATTTTGGACTTCTAACAATGTAAAAGACAATTCTGGAGTCACCTTTGATAGGATGTGGTTTTGACAGACATGTGACTTGTCATGTCAAACTGTGTGACTTGCACTTTATCATATTGTCTACTGTATAGATATAATTTTAAATTAGTTTTTTTCATACCTTTCTATGTTTCTATGCATGAGCTGTCAGTTATTGTTCTCTCTTCTGAATATATATTTACTCTGAATTGTATGAACTGCTTTTATATCATATTTGAATGGGCACCACTATAATGAGCACTTATGAATGATTGGTGAAATCTGCATTGTAAATAGCAGGAAAGTTTCTGCTTTGTATTTCCCTGGTTATATATATATTTGATGTGTTGCAAATGCAGTACTATGGTAGATGAAATACTAAGGTAACTACAGAAATACTCCAGTAACTACAGTTTTTCAGTACATTACATTTGTTACTAAAAATCCCCCAATAATGTTGTAACAACTGATTAATGAGGAATACATTATGTTTTTTATTATTATATATTTACGTATCAATTAATTGTAGGACTAGTTGTCTATAGTTTCATTTGACTTTAAAGTCTAATTTGTTGATTTTGTAATTGTTTTTGGCATTAACCACTAAATGTTATGCTCTGTTTTCCAAATCAATATAGTTATTGACAAACTCATAAAAGTGTACTTCTAATTAAGGATGACTGAAATCTTCTTAAACTGAGAAACAGAAATTTTGTTACAGTGATATTTAGGATAAATATTAAAATTGCCATAAGCATTTTCAGGCTGTTTTTGCATTGCAGAGCAGTGAAAGACTATAGACTTGATAGTGATTTAGAGGTTTCAACAGAACATTGGTCTGAAACTTGTGTCCCTGTCATATAAACACCAGGATGAAAAACCATCACATATTCAGTAATAAAGGATATCATAAATGAGAAAGGATGGTTCTCTGAGCTCTAAGGTTTAAGCATATTTTTTTCACCAAATTAAATGCAATATTTAATACTGTGTTTATTTTACCTTTCACACCTCTTGCTCTTTTTTTCTCAGGAGAAAAACTGGAGCTTTTCTTGCGCTCTCTCAACAGCAGTAAGCCATTGTACCTTGGCCAGACAGGTCTAGGCACCACTGAGGAGCTGGGCAAGCTGGCCTTAGAGGCAGACGAGAACTTCTGCATGGGAGGTCCAGGCATGATATTCAGCCGTGAGGTCCTCCGGAGGATGGTGCCCCACTTCGCTACCTGCTTGAAAGAGATGTACACCACCCATGAAGATGTGGAGGTGGGCCGCTGTGTCAGACGTTTTGGAGGAACCCAGTGCGTCTGGTCTTATGAGGTAAGGCATGAGCTTTTGTTTATGTGTTAGGTCTACTGTAGGGTTTTTTGTGGTGTACTAACATTCAGACCATTAATATAATTTAATTTAGTGAAAGCATTACAATTTTGTGGGTTTAAATTAGAAATGGGTTATTCAAATATACAGATTTTTATGTTTCACTGTAAATTGTGTTGTATCGTAAACCACTAAACCACCATTGCATCTGAATGCAATTTAGACATTTTGGTTATGTATTATTACAGAAATACCTGGTGTGTTTACGCAACTTCTGAGTTTTAGTGTTTGTTAGTAATGTTAGCCATGCAGATCCAGTTTAAAACAAAAGAAGCAAAATTTGGACTCAAAACATGTCTTGACTGATCGACTCTGTCTGGGGTAAGTGGAAAAATATGTGAATATCATATCTGTGGGAAATATTCCTTTAACTAAATTGAACAGGAGCATCATGTGGGGTTTAGGAGCAAAATACTTTCTGGTTTGGCTATTCCAAAACGTTTATTTTAAAATCTAAAAGCAACCAAGATTACAATGCCTATGTCTAGATTAAATATAATGTTTGTGTGATTTTATTCCCTCAGTGCTATGTAGTTTTCCATTCCCTATTATACTTTACTCCAGCAGCTTTTTTGTTTAGGCTGGAGGCAAACAAATGATGTAATTTACTTAAAAACAGCAGTAAGAGAATTAACATTTTATATATAAACTGCAACTCTTTTAATATTCTGTAATCAGTCAACACTGCAGCTCTGATTACCACAGGCTGATAAACTGATATCTAGTTTGAACAATTAGTGTGTGAGCCGTTATTTGTTACTATCAACTGTCATGTTATTATTATTGTAAAAAAAAGTTTGTAATGTTTGTTATTCATCAGTTAAACCTTTTTAATTGAAATAAGATTGGAAGAAGGGAGCTAAGAACACACATTTACAGGAGTCAGGGATTAGACATTGATTGTATTTATCACCTCTTTGTTTTAGTATTTTGATATTTTGTAACACATTCGAAAACTATTAGTAGGCTCCTCTGTGACTATGAACTCTGTAGAGTCTGGAAGGGTGAAGGCTGACATTCCTTGACAGCTTAAGTGTTCTTAAGTTCTGCTTAGAAGTATCTAAACCAGACATGTCCAAAGTTCAGCCCGGGTGCCATTTGCAGCTGTTACAATTTTTGGAATGGCCCGCAAGGTATTTTAAAAATAAAATGAAAGTTGGCCTATTAAGCAAATTGTAAAAAAATAAAATAAAAATAATAATTCCTAGCTTGAACCGATCTAAAATGCTCTACATTTCCTTCTCCCCCTAACACAAAACATTAACGATGCTCCTGAGCTTTTGGGTAGACATAGTGGCTCCAAAGAAATGAAAAATAGACAGTGTAAGCAGAAGATTTCAGGCAAGTTGGGAAAATGAATATTTTTTTCACTGAGTTCAGAAGGAAGTGTGTTTGTGTTTAATTAGACATTAAACAGTTGCTGTAATCAAGGGGTCTGATGTTAAGAGACATTATGAAACAAAACATCACTCTTTTAAGCCATGCACTGGCGTTGAATGAGAACAGACGGTGTAGCAGCTAGCTTGCGCATTTGATTTGTATTCAGTCGTGTGTGAGGAAAATGCTGACAACACAGAAATGGCTCAGCTGTTAATATTTTGTGAGGGATTGACAATGACATCAGCATTTCGGAAGAGCTCCTCAGTTTAAGGAGCCTCATGGGTACAACAACAGGAAAGGATATTTTTGAGGTTGTGTCAGTTGCCATCGAAATATGAGTCTCTCTTGGGACAAGTTGTGTGGAGTCACCACTGACAGAGCTCCAGCCACGAGTGGTGAGCGAAATGGTTATAAGTTCCATGATATGCAGAAAAGTTTGAGTCTGG
Source organism: Crenuchus spilurus (assembly GCA_036984385.1). Taxonomy (NCBI): domain Eukaryota; kingdom Metazoa; phylum Chordata; class Actinopteri; order Characiformes; family Crenuchidae; genus Crenuchus; species Crenuchus spilurus. The sequence goes on along the minus strand of BRDA01062260.1, from coordinate 24,208 downwards.
GTCTGAGGCTGTGAAGTTGCACTGCATTGTACATCAGGAAGTACTTTACACCAGAGCCACCCAACTGGGTAATGTAATGGCTACATATCTGTCGTGATGTCTATTTTCAGACTGCAGTTAAATGACTGTCCAAGCTACTGACTGTCACCATCGAGATGAAAGTGTACATTCTTATTTGTAAGTGATCAGATCAGATTTGTGCTTCCAGACATCACAAACTTATCTGTTTTAGTTTCTGTGGTAACGTTGAAGGTGTCAGTAACTATAGCTATGCTGGTGACATTGCTTCAGAGTTGCCAGGTTTGTTATCTTTGCACAAATTTGGACTATTTATTTTAAAACAAATGCAGTTGTCAGTAATTTTTCAGAGCTGGTGGAGTGTTGGTTTTTGGACATCTTTAAACATTTACAATGACCACCAAAAAAAGACTATAGTGATACTATAGGGCTACGAGTCTGTGGCCCATGATTGCACATACAGTCATGGCCGAAAGTGTTGGCACCCCTGAATTTTTTCCAGAAAATGAAGTATTTCTCCCAGAAAATTATTGAAGTTACACATGTTTTGTTATACACATGTTTATTTCCTTTGTGTGTATTGGAACAACACAAAAAACAGAGGAAAATAAGGCAAATTTGACATAATTTCACACAAAACTCCAAAAATGGGCCGGACAAAATTATTGGCACCCTCAACTTAATATTTGGTTGCACACCCTTTGGAAAAAATAACTGAAATCAATCGCTTCCTATAACCATCAACAAGCTTCTTACACCTCTCAACTGGAATTTTAGACCACTCTTCTTTTGCAAACTGCTTCAAGTCTCTCATATTTGAAGGGTGCCTCCTCCCAACAGCAATTTTAAGATCTCTCCACAGGTGTTCAATGGGATTTAGATCCGGACTCATTGCTGGCCACTTTAGAACTCTCCAGCGCTTTGTTTCCATCCATTTCTGGTTGCTTTTTGAAGTATGTTTGGGGTCATTGTCCTGCTGGAAGACCCATGACCTAGGACGCAAACCCAGCTTTCTGACACTGGGCCCTACATCTGTCCACAAGATGTTTTCCCAGAAGGATTTTGGCTTACTTACATACATTTTGGCAAATTGCATGTCTCTGTGTCAGCAGTGGGGTCCTCCTGGGTCTCCTGCCATAGTGTTTCATTTCATTCAAATGTCAACAGATAGTTCGAGCTGACACTGATGCACCCTGCGCCTGCGGGACAGCTTGAATTTCTTTGGAACTTGATTGGGGCTGCTTATCCACCATCCGGACTATCCTGCGTTGCAACCTTATATCAATTTTTCTCCTCCATCCATGTCCAGGGCGTTTAGCTACAGTGCCATGGGTTGTAAACTTCTTGATTATGTTGCGCACCGTGGACAAAGGAACATCAAGATCTCTGGAGATGGACTTGTAACCTTGAGATTGTTGATATTTTTCCACAATTTTGGTACTTAAGTCCTCAGACAGTTCTCTTCTCCTCTTTTTGTTCTCCATGCTTAGTGTGGCACACAGACGCACAATGCAAAGATTGAGTCAACTTTTCTTCTTTTTATCTGGTTTCAGGTGTGATTTTTAAATTGCCCACAGCTGTTACTTATCACAGGTGAGTTTGAATGAGCATCACATACTTGAAACAAAGTTATTTACCCTCAATTTTGAAAAGGTGCCAATAATTTTGTCCGGCCCATTTTTGGAGTTTTGTGTGAAATTATGTCAAATTTGGGTTTTTTCCTCTGGTTTGTGTGTTGTTCCAATACACACAAAGGAAATAAACATGTGTATAACAAAACATGTGTAATTGCAATAATTTTCTGGGAGAAATACTTATTTCTTAAATAAATATGTGCCAACACTTTCGGCCATGACTGTATGTGACCCCCCCCCCCCCAGGGAAAATCAGGCCAAAGTCACTGGGCAACTTATTGAGACATTGTGTCAATATCGTGGCACTCACATTAGCGAAAAAACGTAGCCACTCGGTATTATTGCTGTAAATGAAAGATAACAGTCTCAGATATCTATCGGAGTACATATTTTGATCAAAAACAAAACTTAAATTCACAAAAAAGTTGTTTTGAAAAAAACAAATTTTGAAAAAAAAGGAATGACTTTGAACTGGTTTTCCCTGGTGGGGTCACATTTATTTTTCTCCTTCTGGCCCCCATCAAGAAAAGTTTTGGACACCCCTGAGCTAAGCCTTTACATTTACGTTTTTTTCTTTCTCAAAATTGCTCTATAACTCTGCCATGTCATTTTATTAGCAACTGTAAGACCTGGTTGCTTTGCTAGATGTTAAATCTGAGAAGCTGACTGGTCTTTTGAGGCAGGGGAAATCTAAAGCACAAGAGAAGACATAGCAGATGATGTGCGAAAGCCTCGTTATCTACATTCAGTGTAGTCAGCCCTTGATTTCTTTTCATTTTTTTCTTTTTTTTTTTTTGAAAGTTGCCAGATGTTTCATTGGTCTGCTGAGTGTCCCAAAGGCAAGCTGTGGATGACAGGTGTGTCGGTAGTGTGCTATTTGGATCTCTTTGTTCAACAAAACCTTGAAGTCGATTCATCATGTCATTAAGGGCATTCGGCTCTAGGCATTCTTGCAGTCTGGCTGTCTGATTGTATTATCTTTCTCTTAACTTATTCTCAGCCTCTTCATTATTAATGAGGTTTGTAGGCCTGAATACAGAGCAAGGCTATGAAATGATTTCCTCTTTGTGGCTTTTGTCAAGGAAGAAATTCTAGCTGAAGCAACAACAGCGTTTCAACAAACAAATGCAGAAATATGGCTTTGACATATTCAGCTAGCAGAGAGGCAATAGCATATTAGCCCATTTAATGGTACCCAGTTGAGCTATAATTTTACAATTGTCTGTAGTTTATAAAGTTCACAAAATGATGTGCAAACTTTCGTCAAGTTTTCAGGGCAGATCTACTTCTCTTGCCAAGTCCAGGATTTTAATTCACACTCTGTTGGGCTGTAAATAGAATGGAAGTGGCTGTAGTCTTCTAATATCAATTCATTTAAATAAAAGGAAGCTTGCAAAGCAGAAGTTTTTTGGAGGAAAAAATATATAATTTCATTCATGGACAGTTTTTACTAACATATGTAGCATTGTTGTTTGGATTTAACTCCTCCAGTTTGTGTAATCCCTCATAAACTGAAATGGCTTTCATGGTCTGAAGAACTTCATATGCATATTGATTAAAGTGGAGGCCTCTCACTTTCCCCAAGGCTGTAGTTGGGTTAAACCCTCTTTGGTACTGCACTCTCCTGCTGTCCTGCACTCTGCCAATGCAGATGAGATTCTGCCTATCTCCACAATAATGAGAGTATCTCTGAACATGTGTGATGTTTAATTCATTGCCTGTCGTGATGGTGTAGGCATACTTTTAGTTATTTCATTACACTGTATATCTTTTCCTCTTTTGCTGCTTTGTATAATTGCACATGGTGACAACTTCAAAGGGATTTATCTTTGGGCATTTACAAATTAAAGTTTAGTTTTATTCAATCGTGATTCATATTTTATTCAATTTATGAGCACTTTGGGGCTGTTTTCCCACAACAGCTGTAAAAGGAAACCTGTAGATGATTATATGTCAAGTAAAATTTTGTAAAATGTTTGTAAAATGTATTTGGGTATGCATTCTCTAAAGCATTCCTGAGAGAAAACTGGAACTACAGTTCATTGCTAATTAAATGTATTAGTCATATTCATAGGAGAATTCATACTGTTAAATTAATGTTCGACTTTAGAGAGGGAGAACATTTTAATCTGCCATGTTCTATAGCATTTCAACATTGTGCTTTTGAATTTTAGCTTCATGGGATTATTTGTTCTTCACATGAGCCCAGGCCACCACTGTGGAATGAGCCTTATTTCTCTGTTTAGACTCTCAAACCTAACTGCATAAACATCACAGAACCACAGAGCAAAGTACATCCTCACATTGGCTTCAACAGAAATTCAAGGAGATCAGAGCCAACTTCTTCTCTAAACAAAGCTGAGAAACAGAATCCCTCCCACGAAAACAACACTCCTCCAAATCCCCAAGATTCATTCTGTTCAGTACATTCAAACAACACCATTTACTCTACATTAATTTTCAAATGCAATTATTTGCATGCATGTTACTTACTTACTCTAAATACTCTGTAATAGAGTATCTACTATATAAATTAACTAACATTAGTGTAACACACGAAACACGAACACAGCAAGAATAATCACATAAACATCCTTTAAGCCTCATTTGTCTGTGATTCTATAATATATTTATAACTATACAATTGTATGTGATTCTTAGCTCTATAATAAAACAATTGTTTTACAATTACAAAAAAGGTTCTGTTGAAAAAATAACTATATCTTTCATATTTCTGCCTTTAACATGGACAACATAGTTATCATTGGGAAACAGTCATGCTGCCCTTGATTTTATTCTTTTAAAACAATTAATAACAGGAGTGTTGGAATAATTTCTAATTTTGTAGTTTTGTCTTCATCTTAACATTTATTTCATATTTGCTGTTTACAGCATTTAATGTTGTTGATCAGGATTGTATTATTCTGTGCATGGTGAGTGCAGGGTTCATTTTGTTGGTGAGGTCTGCTTGTACTGTACTACTCAGCAGTACTCCAAACACATTATTCAAGCTTTTTGCCTTTAAATTGAAGTGCAGTTTTTGTACTGTAACCCAGGTGACTTTAGTGATAATGCTAAATTCTGCTTGTGATGTGCTGTCTGAGATTACTGCTTTGCGTGAACCTGTATTCACCACATTTATATGTCTATGAGAGAGATTTGCATATATTTTCATGTTTCATGCATTGTCTGTAACAGGGTATTATGTTTTCATAGAATTACATATGTTTAACTCTGGTCAAGTGACTTGGCTGTAGGACTGCTTTCACAATATAGAAATGGTTATATTCTAATATATATACAGACATATATTACACAGGGTGTGCATGCGTGAGTTAAATTGGTGCTGCATTCAAACCTGAGATTGTGTTGTTTGTAACATCTAGGACATGGCAAACATGCTATAATAGTTAGGGTTTTGCTCTTAACTATTATTATATTTGCATAAACATCTGCTGAAGAAGGAATGGTTTCGCCCCAGTCCATTTTTTGCTTTGTGTATGCACTAGAAGCCAATGTGAAAGTGAAGTAAATTCAGTTACTTCTACTTGTGCTTGTGTGTATGTGACTGAAATACTCACTAACTCGTTAATTTGACTGCAGTAGTTTCAGATTCAGAGATGGAATTTAGTTTGTGCTAAAATAATTTTCTGTTTGCAGTCTGTCATGATTTGCTAATTGACTGCTTACATCTGGCATGATAAAATCATTGTATCATATTATATCATGTAGTGAGCATTGTATTGTGTTGCATATCATATTGTGAACTTGCTGGCAATGCCCAGCCCTAATAGACTGTGTAAATCATGTTTGTGAAATGCTTTGCTCCATATTGCTGAATATCCGTTCAACTGAAAATGTATGCAAGATTGTGATCAGGAAGTTAGTAATCTAGAGGGTTTCCCATAGAAAAAAAAGAGGCAAGCTACTCAGAGTTGTGCTCAGGAACAGGTCACATAGATAAGCAGCTCCTACCTCAAGAAGCAAGACTGAATAGCAATCTCTGTGGAACATACTGATCCTGGATTGCTTCAAAGGTGGTTATTAGGGATGTAACTATACATCTTTACACAATACCTCACAATGCCAGAACATGACAGTGGATATGGGTGATATCAGATGCACTCTATTAATTATGCTATTTGATGCCAATCCATTTGATTTGAACACCAGAGGGTGCAGTCAATGCAACATGTGACATCATACACCGATCAGCCATAAAATTAAAACTAGTCTTAGTAAAATTAATATTACTAATTTACTGCCTAGTATTATGTAAGTACCTCTTATGGCACAAAATCACTCTAAACCTTAGACGCATGGACTCTACAAGACCTCTGAAGTTGTTCTGTGTATCTGGCACCAAGACATTAGCAGTAGATCCTTTAAATCCTGCAAGTTGTGAGATTCCAAATTTGGTGCTCACATGTCCATTGTAGGTGTATTCGGCAGTGGAAAGATTTCAGCATGAGCACTTTGACTTGTCCTTTGCTATACAGCCCGATAAACATCAAGCTGTGATGCAGTGTGTGTTCTGACACCTTGTAATCATAGTCAGCATTAAATAACAATAAAAAACATAAATAAAAAATAATTTAAAACAATTATGGGATCTGACCAAACGACCTAGCCTTTGCTCTCCAAACACGTCAGTGAGTCTTGGGTGCTCACAAACCTGTTACTGTGACTGCCATCACTGAAAGTAAATTTTGCATTTAATTTGGAAATCAAGGTCCTAGAGTCTGGAGGAAGAGTGGAGGGACGCACAATCCAAATTGCTGGAGGTCTAGTCTGAAGTTTCCACAATCTGTGATGGTTTGGGGAGCAGTGTCATCTCCTGGTTTTGATCTACTGTGTTATATCAAGTCCAAAGTCAGCACAGCCGTCTACCAGGACATTTTAGAGCACTTCATGCTTCCCTCTCATGACAAGCTTTATGGAGATGCAGATTTCTTTTTCCAGCAGGACTTGGCACCTGAACATTGACAAAATAACCAATACCTGGTTTAATATCCAAGGTATCACTGTGCTTGATTGGTCAGCAAACTCACCTGACCTAAACCCCATAGAGAATATATGAGATATTGTGAGGAGGAAGATAAGAGACACCAGACCCTACAATGCAGATGACCTGAAAGCTACTATCAAAGCAACTTGGGCTTCCATAACACCTCAACAGTGCCACAGACTGATCTCCTCCATGCCATGGCTTATTGTTGCAGTAATTCATGCAAAAGGACCCTCACCAAGTATTGAATGCATATACCATATACTGTACATACATTTCAGTAGGCCAACATTTAGGTATTACAAATCATTTTATGAATTGGTCTTATATAATATTCAAATTTTTTGAGATACTGACTTTGGGTTTTGATTGGCTGTAGGCCATAATCATCAACATAAAAATAATAATAAAAATAAATAATTTTTTTTTTTTTAAATAAAATAATAATAATAATAAAAATGAATAAACACTTGACATAGATCACTCTGTAATGAATCTATATAATATGAGTAGGGGTGAAATGATTCCTCAAGTAATTCAAGTTCTTCAATTGCAAAAAATGATGACAGTATTTTGCATGGATTACTTTTAATGTGGCACAACATGCTTACGTCACCCACGCAAAGGAAGAAGAAGGAGGAGCCGGACATCGGGGGTGTGATTAGGCTATGTTACGAGGCTATAGCCCAGGGACTTTTTAATATCCTGATGGCCAACATGAAAAGAGCAAACTCTTTGGATTGTATGGCGGGGCTGATGGAGTGACAAGCCCGGGGGTACCTCCCTGATATTAGTTTTTGCAACTTGGGATGTCTGTTATTTAGGTGAACATTAAACAAAACTATTGTAAAATAATAACCACATAATAATTAATTTATTATCTTGACTCAAAGTGGCAAAACATACTGTCAACTGTCTTGTCCAAAAATGAATTAAAACCAATTAAAAACAGCCATTATTTTAAACTAACCTGTTTTACCTCATTTTTTTACATTCTCCGTTGGAGTGTCCGACATGCGAGTAGTGCAGTGGCGCTGTACTATCAATGAAAAGGGTAATGTTACCACTGTATTGTACAACTGTATGTTGTAGACTTAACTCTAGCGCAAAATAGCATAACCTATCCAAAAATACCCTTGCATTTTTTGTCATTGATAAAGCCTCCTGTCCAGGTTATTTGGAGTCCACTGCACAACCATTACACACTTATCATATGAATTCTAGCTTGAATGTATGATTTTTGTGAGTTACAGGGATTTAATGCTAGAATGAACATCACACATCCTCTTCATTCCTCACTGCCAGACTGAAGAGCAATTTGTTTTTGTTTGGTTGAGCTCAACCAAACACTTCTGCTATTGCTATTCCATTATGACAAAATTATTACTGCTATTATTTTAAGTGCTTGTTGAGGTTGTGGTTATGAAGTCAGAATAATTTGTTCCAGCATTTAGTGACCACACACCTTATAAATGTAATTTTTTAGGTCGTAGAAACGCCTGTCAGTTGCCATAATTGTCACAAAACACTCAACAGTATTAGTGATTGGTGAGTGCATTTCTAGTGCTCACTTGATACAATGTTGAACTTCTAACTAGAAATTATAGTATTTGGCTCATAATAATACATTTATTTGGACTTTTAAAATAATACTTACATAAAACAAACTTCTGAATGTAATGAATATCTGAGTGTTGTAATTGCATTATCAGAAATGTAGACTTAACTGGATATGCAACAATTGTGACAATATTACTTGGGATAAGTAAGGCACACTTTTTTCTAGTCATGCGATAAACAATTAGCTAAATGAATGAGACACTTGCTGCCGGCACTGAGTGGCACTATTTCTTTCATCTACCTTCAAACGAAGAAGATGCCAAATCCCATCCAGGAAAACCCAGTCAAAATAGCACATCTAGGCTAATGATGTAATGATGTGTCCTCTGGCCATTTAATCCTACGATGTAATTAGATCTCCCAAAATGCAAGCTCTACTTTTAAGGTACTTCAATCAGAAACAGGCTCTTAAAATGAGCCACTTCCAAACATGTATTATAAAGCACATGCAAATGAAATGTATTAGCACCATGTCTGTCTTACAGGCCCTCAGTACCAATTACTAATGCTGAATTAAAAATATATATGTACATGAAAGAAAACCCTCCTTCTTCTGCCCACCTCCCCTCTGGAATGCTGCTGAAAGTGCTAATCTTGCCATCTGCCCTCAAATTGGAGCCAAATAAATGTGCCAGGAAGTTTGAGCTTCTTGTCCAAATGTCAAAGCATTGGACTTCAAGGTCTCTACTGTCCCCTGCTGTTTGTTTTCATATGGTTTTGTGTCTATTCAGACTAGACATTAATTTTTAGGAAATGATTGCATGCGAAATGATAGGGCTTCTAAGACATCAGTGCCATTTAGAGATGCAGAGTTGTGCTCTAGGTTAAAATGCTTTTTATAAGTGCACCCTGGCAAAAAGACTATTTCATAAACCAACTGACATTGCATCATATATGGCTGGGACTCTAAGGGAATACAGTTGACTGTAACTAGAAGAGGAAGGATTGGATAATAACCATTACACAGTCCTTAATAATTCTGGATTGAAGATGAATAAATTGTGTGTAAAAGCTAGGGGTGTCCCGATACAGCTTTTTCATTTCCGATACGATACCGATATGGCAACCTTGAGGAATGGCCGATAACGATATTGTCATCAACACAAATTATACACTTTTATTACTTATTTTGTACTGTAAATTAAAAAAGTCTTGAACGAGTGATATTTTTTCAAACAGAAAACAATATTCAACAACAGCATGTATGAGAAAAACTGACCCATTTATTATTACATATAACATCAATTATAAACTTAAACAAGAATATTCAACTGAATAAAATTAAAATACATAAATTAGAAGACACGGACTACTAGCAAACTTGAAAAAACGCTGTTTTACAAGTCCAGATGCTGAAAGGAAAACTGCCAAAAATGCAGAAAAGGTGCTTGTTTATGGCAGTTTTCTGTCACACATTGGGCTGGAGGTTTTTGGGGATCTGGCAACCCTAATTGCAACTCCCTAAACAGAGCTGGTCGTCTATAATTCTTAAGAATAATAATCATATCATAGTTAATTTGACATACAACACACAAGAATCATATTTTTCTTGTAATATATAAATACAAATATATAATAAAAGTATTATACTCTTGTAAAAAGACATCGCAACCAGGTTTGCCAGGTTTGTGAAAATGCATTCACTGGTAAACCTTCCGAGGGGGGATGCAGGGATTTTTGCACTAAATAGAAAATAAAATGAACAATATAATGATTTAATTTTTGTGCTTTTATGATTGGATGCTGTAGATTTTTTCAATAGATAGATTTTATTTAGATAGTATCAGCTTGTGTATGGCAATTTTCTGGATGGAGGATTTGGGGGATTTGGGGCAACCCTGAACGCAACTCCGTAAACAGAGCTGGCCGTCAATAATCCTGGTGGACATGAGCATTAGAATACCGCAGAAATCCATTGAAGAAAGATTGAGAGACGCCCTAACGTCAGGATAGATACTTTTCCTTCCCTTTGTTAACATGCCGAGGCCGGGGCCGGATAGCACTGTGTAGGGCGTAGGTTGGGTGGCGAGGACGGATGATAGGCTGACGTCTATTTTTTTTATGCCATGCGATCTACCTACACTACCTTTGCGATCGACCGGTGCACCCCAGACATAGCGTTTAGGCATATAGTGTTCATTGAAATATAGGAAGTACTGCCAGGAGATGAATGACCGAGAATGGAGCCTTATGTATCATGCATATAATGCCTCTTGCATTACTGGCCAAATTGGCTAGTAAGTTTTTATTAACACCCGCCAAAATGATTTTTTAAACCGCATTTGACGGGTTGTCGGGTGTTAATTTAGAACCCTGCCGACATCGCTGCTCTTTTTGGCTACTTTCACGTTAGCCCGCTGTTGTGATCACGTGGGGTCTGCATGCTGGATCCATTCGCGGCTGGATATAAACGCTGGAGTGGAGTACGCAGACTACTGGATTTGACTCCTTATATCGGAGCGCTTTTATCAGAGATTTTTTATGCTGGCCGATAAAATCCGATAATGTTTTTATGGCTGTTATCGGACCTGTATCCGATATCAATATCGGATCGGGACACCCCTAGTAAAAGCCACATTAGTGTTCCTGTGACGGAATCTCAACATGATTGAGTGTTGAGAACATTTAATTACAAGGTATATCATATGAAGTACTTGACTGACATTCTGAAGGAAATGCTATACTACTGTGGAATGGAAAACTCATTGGTCCAATTCCTTAAATGCAACTTGTGCTCTTCTCGGCCCATACAAATGATAACATAAGAATTATTAGACCCTGATCTTGATACTAGATAATGTTCAAAAGTGGAGTGGAATTTTAATATAGAACAAAGGTGCAAGAAGCCTGAAAAAATGCTGCTACTTTTAAGGCTGATGTTAATGTCACCTGAGTACTGAACAGAGCTTGTGTTCTTTATGTATATCATTTACAATAATAGTTTTGACACGTTTGGCACTGCACACCAAGGAACAGTATAATTGGGAAGAATAATTTTAATTTACACAATATTTTAGAACAGACAATCCATATGCAGTTCATTGTTTGCAGTATTTGCAATTTGAAGTTGTTGCATATTTTTACGTTTAACTACCGGTACTCAGAATGCAGTCTGTATCAGAGTGTATGCTGTGTAAATATGTGCACCACATCATTACTGGACTTCAGGAATGAGCATTCATGCTGGCTTTCCTGTGCTTGAGCTGAGTGCTCACTGTGAAACATAGAAAGGTGCAGTGTATACCATGGCTGTGCTCAAAGCACTGACAGATGGTTGCAGTGAGAACTGGTGATATGTGTGTATGAGTATGTGTGTTGTGTGAATGTTTGTCTTTGAGTATCCATGTAACTGACTACTCTATTGACATATATGGTGTTTTAATACTGGTAATTACTACTTGAGATTTTCTAGTAACTTTTTAAAATGATTTTGCTTTAATAATCACTCTAATGAATCCTAATACATGTAAAATTACTTGATTGTGAATGTTATACCTATATACCTTCAGTGCACAAAATACACCTGGGGAGATCAGGTATCACTGTGAGAATACAATGATTACAATGAGTTATGACCACACACATACAAATAACACTGATTATCTTGTATAATGGTCATATGTATTAGGCTGTAAGCAAATGGCTGGTTCTTGTAGTTGGATATGGGCAAGCATGAAAGCCTGAGCAACTTTGACAAAGGCCAGATCTTTATGACCAGATGACTTATTTGGGTTTCTCTGAAAAGGCAAGGATTCTGGGGTGCTCCCTATCAGCAGCAGTGAGTATCTTAACATTGACCTCAATCTGATTCTCAATCTGGTTGAGGAGCTTTCCGATATGCAATAGAGATATATCAGATCCACTGAGGCTTTATTTCACAATTTTGGAGAATGCTGGAAGGACTAACGACATATTAAGCATATTGGTCATAATGTTTTGGCACAGACATTTGACATCTGATCATGTTGATACTATTATTTGTCATCAAAAATAGCAAACATCAGTTTACTAGGAAAATGTATTACATATTTTATTTTGTATCTGATCAAAGCTTTTTATTAAATATTTGCTGGTTGCTTGTCCAGTTTTGCATGGTCTGATTTTTAAGTAGCAAAATTCTTTATACAGACTGTATTGGTTTAAAAAAAACACCTCCTAACTAGATTGTGAATTATTCATTTTACATTGCTCGGTCTCTCTTTTCCTTTGTGGCATGAATACGAGAGGACAGCACTGGGGATTTGCTACCTCGAGCTTAAATCCATGCTTATACTCTGAGTTACCAGCACAAGAACACACACATAAACACAAACATATATACAAACTCACACACAAAGAGGCATAAGTGTTTATCCATGATTCCTTTTGAAGAATGTATCTCTTATAGGGCTCTGACAAAGCCCTCCTTGTACAGAAGAGCAGATGATGGAGTTGTAGTCTCCTGCACATAAACCCACTCATGCGCACACACATTCTCTACATAACTTCTCACAATCGTCTATTGACACCTTGGATATGATGAATACGTATTTACTCCAGTGTCTATTTTTGCTCATTCTTACCACACTGACTTTGGTATGTCTGTATTTGCTTCTGCTGGTTGTGCAGCTGATAGGTATTGATTCAGGCTCTGTATTTGCTAATGTGGCTCCCTGCTCAGTAACAGCAGTGACAGCAGCCGTCAGAGGCCAAGCTATGCTGGCTTTTCCCAGTCCACACCTTCACATATGGTGGCCTCACTTGACCTGAAACATGTTACTGCCATTGTATAGACAATCAGCCAAATATTACATGCAGTGAAGAAGGGCTGGCACAGGATGCTTTTTTTTGTGAAGGCAACCATTTTTTACACATTTAACAACATTGTCAGTTGTTGTGTTCATTGAGTAAGATATTTGATGTTTTTACATCACTAAAACTTACTTATCTTCCAGTTGCAATTGTTTCGCTAGTTCAGTGGAGAAAAAAGAAACTTAGTTAGAATACATTTAAAATAAATAGAAACAAATTGATACTATAAACTATTTACAGTGCCTTGCAAAACTATTCACCCCCCCCATGGCACATTTCATGTTTTGCTACCTCACAACCTCAAATTAAAATGGATTATTTGAGGGTTTGCATAATTTAATTTACAGAACATGCCTACAACTTTGAACATTTGATTTTCTTTTTATTTTGAAGCAAACCACAAATAGGGCAAAATAACAGAAAACATCAGTGTGCATAACTATTCACCCCCCTGAAGTCAATAGTTTGTAGATCTACCTTTTGCGTGAATTACAGCTGCAAGTCGCTTTGGATAAGTCTCTATGAGCTTGCCACATCTTTCCACTGAGATTTTTGCCCATTCCTAAAGGCAAAACTGTTCCAGCTCCTTCAAGTTAGATGGTTTCCTGTGATAAACAGCAATCTTCTGGTCTTGACCACTGTCAATTGGATTAAGGTCTGAGCTTTGTCTAGGCCAGGGGTGCACAATACATCGATCGCGATCTACCCGTCGATAACAAAAGTATTGTGGGTAGATTGCATGCTATTATCCGTCCTCGCTATAAAACTTGTCACTTGATTGACATACTGGTGTCAAGCACTAAGACCCAGCAGGAATTAATTTTCACTTGGACCACCCACAAGGTCATTTGATTGGCTCTGCTGTTTTTTGCCGTCTCTGCTATCGCTTCATGAAACAGTATCTGGACTTGTAAACCGGCGTTTTTCAAGTTGACCAACAGTCTGTGTTCACCTGTCACTGTATGTTGTTAACATGTATGTTTATTCTGCATGTGTTTTGTCAGCTAAACATATTTTAATATCAGAGGTTTTATATTAAAACGTTTAACATTTGAGTCTGTGTGTGTGGCTACCAGTCTGTGATAAACCATCCATTTACATCCAAGTGTAACTATTATCAAAATAATTCAGAATTTCTGCTTAAGTGCTGCAAAACTCTAGCTAGCTTGCAAGTTGCCCAGTTAGCCTCCAATTTATTTCTTTTGAACTGGAGAAAGAGTTTAAAAATGACTAAAGGAGCTGGATCAAGTAAGAAGCCTAAAACTGACCATTTCCATTCAGAGTGGGAGGAGGACTTTTTTTAACTGTCATTTTTTGAAGTGTGTTTGCCTTGACTGCATTATTCAGCGTCAGCCTTTTCACACATGAAGATAATTAAGTCCAGGTATCGTTCCACTATGACTGATGATCATTTGGAGGTTTGCTTGAGGCTGGCTATCAGCAACTACTGTCCAGACTGTGAATCCCTGACTGATTCCATTCAGTGCAAGTCATCAGAGTAAAGTAGGCTAATGACAAAACATGTACACAGTTGTATTGTGCAATATGGGTTCATGTAGTTATTCACGGTACACCAGCATACATTGTACACATCAATTGTCAATATATTTATAAATAAATATATGTCTTGCATTTTTATAGTAGGTAGATCATTTAGACTTAGTCATTAGATAAGTAGCTCGCAGGCTGAAAAAGTGTGTGCACCCCTGGTCTAGGCCATTCCAATACATTTACATGTTTCCCCTTAAACCACTTTAGTGTTTCTTTAGCAGTATGCTTTGTGTCATTGTCCTGTAGGAAGGTGAACCTCCATCCTAGTCTCAAATCACTGATAGGCCAAAACAGGTTTTGTTCAAAAATATCTCTGTATTTAGCACCATCCATCTTCACCTCAATTCGGAACAGTTTCCCAGTCCCTGCTGCTGAAAAACATCCCCACATCATGGTGCTGCCACCATGTTTCACAGTGGGGATGGTGTACTTGGGGTGATGAGATGTGTTGGTTTTGCGCCAGGCATAGCGTTTTCCTCATCCTGACCAGAACCGTATGGGAGTCTCCCATATGACTTTTGGCAATCTCAAAACAAGTCTTTATATTTTTGTCTGTAAGCAAAGGCTTTTTTTGACCCCTCTTCCATAAAATCCAGCTCTGTTGAATGTAGGGCTTATTGTGGTAGTATGAACAGATATTCCAGTCTCTGCTTAGGAACAGGGTTCAGGGTTACCTTTTGGTTACTGTGCTGCCTTTCTGATTAATGTCCTCTCTGCCCCATCTTAGAGTTTTATTGGGCAACCCTCTTCCTTCAGGTTTGTTGTGGTACCATGTTCTTTTCATTTGAAAATAATGAATTTGATAGTGCTATGGTGTATCATTTGAATATATCTTTTTATAAACTAACACTGACTTGTACTTCTCAGTAACATAGTCCCTGACTTGTTTGGAGATATCCTTGGTCTTCATAGTGTTGCTTGGTTAGTGGTGCCTCTTGCTTAATGGTGTTGCAGCCTCTGGGGCCTTTCAGAAAAGGTGTATATATACTGATAGATCACATGATAATTAGATTGCACACAGGTGGACTTCATTTATCTAAATATGTGACTTCTGAAAGTAATTGGTTACACCAGAGCTTTTTAGGAGCTTCATAGCAAAGGGGGTGAGTACATATGCACATGCCATTTTTATTTATTTATCTTTTTCAAAGTTTTTTTTTATATATATTTTTCTCATTTCACTTCACCAACTTGGACTATTTTGTACAGATGCTTCACATACAATTCAGATTAAAGCAATGAAATAGACGTTGTATTGTAACAAAATTGGTAAAAGACCAAGGGGGTGAATACTTTTGCTTTTACTGTGTCAATAAACAGATTCTATTTTTATCTACAATATGCTTCTTCCTCGAGGTATACTGAGTCCTGTTTTGTGTAGAAATCATGAACTCTAATGAGTGTACTGTCCACTGAGCATGTTCGCTGTGTGAGTACATGTTGTAGCTGAATGACAATGACCTTGTTCAAATGACTTTAGATTCTGTTCCTCTCTCTGTTTCCCCACACTTCTGAAGCAGTATGCTGAAGCAAGCCTTGGAGAGGTTTGCATGCATTCATATGTATGACTTGCGCCGATGTTTTATTTATTAACTTGTTTGTGCTAGGTTTTTCCTTTCACCTGCGTGCAGTGATTATGCGTTAAAATGGAAATGCACAAACAGAGGTCAGACGCTAACAATGTTAGCACAACTTCAATACTGAGTTCATCTTATCATCAGTACAGCAGTTTACCATTTAAATGACCAACGTATATTCTATTTATGTGCTCAAAAATTGAATACCAATAAATTACTAAAGTAGTTTTAGTTTAATTGTGATTTATTTTGAAAGATTTTCTTTTTATTACATAAGTTCTTGAAGCTTTTCTATTATGTTAACTTGGAATCCTCTACAGCAAAGAATTGCTGGTGTGGTCCAGTGTATTGGAAATAAATGCTATCTCAGTTTCGAGGATGAAGTTGCCTGAACCAGTGATGTGGCCAAACTGGCATAAGGCTTAACAGTTAAACCTCCGAGCTTCATATCCACCTCTTCACTTTCGTCTGTGGCAAAAATGTTCAGCAAAACTCTCACGTTTGTTTAGAGACACATATTTAATAGTGGCCATCTCATTGCAAGCTGTTATGGATTCTCAGACCAAGAATGCCAGAGGCACCAATCAGTACCTCTAAATATTGATGGTCAAAAATGGGAATTAATTTCTCAGTTAGCTACGTCAGTTATTTGCTCTCAGTATTTCATTTTTGTATTTGTGCTTTCATATATCCATAGTTGTAAAAGTTAAATATTTAGCTGCAGCATTTGATGTTTGACTACCTTACTGTACTTATAGCATATGCTATAGATAAATACATGCATAATCATTATCTAGGTTACTTTAAGCATGTGTATGGTTAAACAATAAACTTTATATTATAGATATAACAAGAAAAATGTGATTTTCTGAAGATATGAGAGGCCTTTTTTTTACTAAGATCAATAACCAGTGTGATTAATCTGTCAATGAGAGGTTAGAGGTTAGTGGGTGAAATCATGTAGTAAATTGTCATAGTCCTGGGCTGAAATTAAGTTTATGAACCCTTGGCTTCCTACCTCACCTTAACTCTGTCTTCATCTCTCTCTGTCTCTCTCTCTGTTTCTCTCTCTCTGAATGGCACTGTTTATGTATTCAGTGTGTGGCGGACAGGAGTATGATTTATGGGGCTGAGAGTGAGCTGGAGCAGGGCATGTTAATGAGAGTTTTAGTGGAGGGCACTGAGGAAGGCTTTGTGCTCAGCTACCTCTGTGCTCCCCACCAGCAGGCTGCCTGCATGGCCTACATTAACATGCACAGAGTTCGACTTGCCTATCCACCCGGACACCAAGGCTAATCCAGCACCATAAAGGCCCATCACCTGTCTACTTTTTAAAGCCAGGTGTAGACAACATAGCTTGATGGAATGAAAAGTTTTGTTCTGTTTTTTTTTTTTTACACTAAGATGGAAACACTAAGATGGAAATACGTTGTTTTATGTGCCTCATAAGACAAGACTTCAGGTTTTCTGATGCTACACTCAGCAGTTAATATACAGTAGTTCTTGCCTTTTTAAAATTAGGATGTGTGTAACTGAATGGAATGTGGAAAGGAATGCTGTCTTGATGGGTAAGGGAAGACCAACAGTATCATGTTGTCCAGAAGGCATCACATTACTGTGAAAATGTTTTGTGATTGCACGTTGAGTATGAGTGAAAAACATTGCTCACATTCAATCATTTCATAGCCTGAGACCTGAATTTTTAAAATGATTATGTTTATCATACAGCCTTAGCTAATGCATGAGGGATTGGAGTGGCTACTAAAGGTAATCACTTTTAAAACCTCTAGAAACCTTAAGTAATAGTGCTTCTGCACATACAGTTATACCTCTGTTACTTTAACTGGGACATAAATAACGTAAAGTGGCAGAATAGTGCCACTGTGGTACATGAGTGGTGGTGATTTGTCCCATCACTACTCTTATTAGGTTGCATTTGTTTATTGAAATATTATTGGATATACAGGCTTAAACAGTACTAGAAGTGAAAAAAAATGTTTAGGTGCTTAATAGATAGCAACCTAGCCTCAAAAGCACATGACTTGTGGAGTGAAAATTACAGTTCACAAAAAGCAGACAGCTCAATTTGCATGTAGATTTGTGCCAGATTTGTCCTTAGGGGGCAGAACAGAGGACGCAACCGGACGGTGATGACCACAGCACTTCTGCCTGACAGATCCTGGGCCAAGTCTGTTTGTCATGCAGTCCAGGACAGGACCAGAGAAGGGTCATTCCACTGAGAGCTCTACTGACACAGCTTTATTCAGACTAATGCATTGTGCCACAGAGTCTCAGCGGGGCCTTACTGGAACCTATTCAGTGCCTCAAACTTGTCAGCACAGGACAGGATAATAGATAGATGCAGCATCAGTGCACATCCAGACATTACAGCATTATCATTTATTGTCAACCCAAGATGATTGTTATCTGTCACTATAATAACAGTGAAAACTTTGCTATTGCAATGTAAGGGAGCAACTTGAAAATGAATGCCAGCTTTACATAGATGTCACATTGTACTTGGTGACAACCACTTAAAATTAATTGCCTTGCTTATTGACAGTGTCTGGCAAAATTGTCTAATGAGGTACCAGCCACTCCTAGGTTTCATCTTTATAACATAACTGAAGGGGAAATAGTTATTTTCTGCTTGCCAGTGAATTGACAAAGTCATTGCCAGAGTCATCCTCCATCATCCATCTTTCAGGTTGGTGGTTGTTAATGAACTAGCTCTTAAGAGTGTGTTAAGGTCATTTCTAACTCTAGAAGAAAGAATATTAACTTTATGGCAGCATAGACTGCAACACAAGAGCATTGGAATATTAATCACTAGCATTCTGGAAAGAAAGTAATGAAGTTGAAATTATGGTTGGCCAACACTCTTCCAAGTGGCCCAATTTAGCTTGCTGCATTTGCTTGTGTGGTTGATAATAACCTCCACTTCACGTTAATCCTTAGCTGGAGTGGATTATAACCTGCAGGATGCTATGACTTCCCTGCATGATTGAATTCAAACAAGGGAGAGATGATTGCGTTCAGAGAAAGTGAGCTGTCAAACTGTGGCAGTTCATGCACAGTCACTAACCCAAAGAAAATCAAATTCTCAAGAGTCTCTCGTCTGGATTCAGCTCATTTTATCCCTTTTGTTGAAGTAACATAATAGTGTTTATTTCAAGGTGGCATGTTATTAGTACAGTGTGTGCAAAATACCTCTATTAAGCCAAGAACAGGTTCGTGCTAATTAGTCACTTCAGATGGAGAATGCAATCAGAATAAACATGTAATTGCAGTCAACAAATTCATATTTCTGAACTTATAAAGGAAATGTTTCTTTCTTCCTTGTAAACTATGAAAACAAGAACCACTGGTGTAAATGATATTGAGGGAATAGATTGACACTCAAAGCTCATATTTTGCACCTGAATAGCTAACATGTTCATGAATCATGTCATTAATATGAAATATTATTCTGTGGGTGGATATTAGCTTGGACATTGGCCATATTTAATGTGTTCTTAAAGTGTATTTGAGCAGATTTTGAGAAGTTATTTGATAATAGTCACAGTCCATACTAAAGCATAACAAGAGAAAAAGAATGGCCATTATGCTGAATTCCCGCTGGGCCACTGTGTCCTATGTTTCTGAAGACTGACAAGTAGTTTTTTTACAAGCGTGAAATGAGTCTGTAATCCCTTGCTTTCAATATTGCACTGTGATAATGACACACACAGTGCTGCAATGGATGACTCAGCAAGATATCATCCTTTTTATGGAAAGAAATACACCATTACAGTTCTAAACTCAAATCATGATGTGAACTTAAGGCTCTACTGTCTAGCACAACTCTCTGGGGTATTTGCTGTGCTTTCTCCCTGAAAATAGGCTGCTTTATATGGGAGTTTTAATATAGAGGTTTTATGCACTTTTATAGATATACAGTATACTTATTATCAAAGCCATACTTGTGTATCCAGAGGCATTTCTGTGCAAAATCTAAATCAAAACTGTATTTTTGCCACCAAATTAGGGTTAATATCTTTATGCAAACACATCAGCAATGGAGTAGTAATAATTCATAATAGTGTAAAAATGATGGAATTCATGTTATTTTGATTTTCATGCAGCTGCTAGTTTTGCATGAAATTGATTATTAATTGACTCCAGCTTTATTGTGTCTGCTCATGATGTACACACACTAGAGTGGTAGTCTGAATACATGAAAGGCCCCTTCTGGTGGTCCTAACTTCATTCCCGTTGTACTAAATGACCTTGTGCAATCTCATTTCACTGGATACATATTGCTGTGGAGAGAATTTTGCAGAACTGGAGCTGCAAGCGTTAGTGGATTGTCCCTGGTTCTGACAAGTATTCATGGAAGATTGAATTTAAAAAAAAAATTAGGCAGGGCTTGCACTTCAGCAGACACACGTACATGTTAAATACCTGGAGATAATTTCCTTTTCCAAACAAGCAGTATAATTAATGCATAACTTATGGTGACCTTATTTTGGTCTTTCATATTTTTAAAATTGGACCTCAAGAATAAATAAATCAGTTAGCAAATTACTAATGATCTATTGTCTGTTTTTATTATCTATTATATACATTATCTATTAACTATTATTGAAATTCATTTAGAAAGCCTCAATGCATGCATTAGCATGATCAATGCTAATATATTGTACCAGTAGCCATTTCTTAAAGTCCATACATTCTCAAATATATACCATTAGTAACAAAACTATTGCTTTCAATGTGCTCTTTCACAATATCCGTTGCCATTTTAGTGGACATTTTAGAACGGAGTAAAATTCTGTAACTTGGAGCATTTGGCACTTAAAGCATTTAAGCTTTATTGATGCTTGTCATACTGTCTAGTTTACAGAAATATGGTTTTAAGGTCAGTGGTTATGCTTACAATAAAAACAAAACACTCTGATGTAGTCTGACACGCCTTGACTTTTTCTACAAATTACACCCATCTAAAATGATTTTTTTCCCCAAAGTATTAGACAAGCTTTAGTTCAACACTAACTCAGCAACAACATTTGCAAAACAGTAAGAATGCCATAAATCTATATTTTGATTAAATCAGATGTGCTGATATATTGTGAAAAAACACACTAAGCATTTCTAGCCAAGACTTTTGAGCTTAGAACTTTTTTCTCTGTTTTATGCTCACACAATCTGGCACACTTTTGTAAGGAAGAGTGGGCAAACATTGCCAAGCCCAAATGTGATCATTTTGCTGATAGTCTCCTACCCAAAATGTATGCATTTCAATTCAAAGGGCTCTTTAACAAAGTATTAGTTTAAGGGTGACTGTATTTATCCAACCACATTATTTTAGTTCTTTATTTTTCTGCCCTATAAGATTTCAGTTTATTTTTCAATGGAGTTGTACAGACTATTAAAGATAAAAAAAAGTTCTAAAATGATTAATCTTGGTCTGATTTTTAAATCACAGAAACCTGGCGGGTTTGCTCACTATGAGTTTGTATGTTAATACAGTGGAACTTTGACTTACAAGTTTACTTTGTTCTGTGACTGAGCTCTTAACTCAATTCGCTCATAAATCAAATTAAATTTCCCCATTAACATTAATTGAAATGCTATTATTT
The DNA here is from genome assembly GCA_036984385.1 of Crenuchus spilurus. Lineage (NCBI taxonomy): Eukaryota > Metazoa > Chordata > Actinopteri > Characiformes > Crenuchidae > Crenuchus > Crenuchus spilurus. The sequence continues at coordinate 2,388 of BRDA01062260.1, read as the reverse complement.
AGTTCCAGCCAACCAAAAACCACATAATTTTTAATGTTTAAAAAAAAAATATATATATATAATTTTTTTTTTTTTATAGATAAAAAATAACATAATAAAAGATAATGGGAAAAAATAATAAACTGGTTTATTAAGTGCATTTTCCTTGAATATCAGATGAATATGCTGGCTTAGGTGGAGGAGATGTAGAGAACGTGCTCTATTGCTTAACTTACTGAGTTAAGACATGTCTCAGTATACAGCAGTTTGATCATCGGAAACGGATCAGCAGAGTAGCAGATAAGCTAACACATACGGTGTATTACTAGTATATTTACAGTTTAAATATCACAACAATAAAAGATCATTTTTTCCAATCTAATTCAACCAAAACGTCCCCAACAGTGTATAAACTTACTTTCTTTCACAAAAAGTAGAACTCATGGCGGAAATCAGCTAAAAAAGACTCCAAACGTCTGCTCTGACGTCACTGGGAGTCATGCGCTGCCAGGGGTATTTAAATTTTAAAACCCCTGATAGGCTGATATGAGATATATGAGCACTTGACAGCTTTATAGTTATTTTTTTCATAATCCTGAGAATTAATCATTTCATATGATATATGATTTATACATATTGATTGAAATATAAATGGTATAAAATTATAATAATTCATAATCATATTCATATTTTGGGATTATAGTTTTTGGTACATTGTTTATTTGAATCAAATTCCTTATTAGATGTCTTAGTATTTACATACATACTGTATATCTACACCACTGGAAAGAGGACAGCTGCAGCTTTCATATGACACCTTCAGCTTGTATGTAGCTTATGAAATGTGAAAATTATGAACTGTTGAATGCAAAGAATGTGAATTTGGAACCACCGGTGGTTCCCGTGGAGTTTAAGAGGTTGAGGACATTCCTGTGTTATTGCAGTTCTAGAAAATCATGATGCCATGCCAGACTGTTGATGTCAGCAGATTTAAAAAAAAAAATGAAGCATTTTACTGCTTTGGGAAAATCTGCTAGTATTAAATTGAAATAACTGCATTAAAGGGCAATTTCATCTGTTCCACTACGAGTTCCATATTTTACTTAATATGATCAATGACAAGTGTGCTTAATTAAGTAATTCTAAGATCAGTTAAGAGAATTGACTCATATGTTGGTGTAAATCAGTTACATGTGGTCAGGAGAGATAACTGTCGCAGATATAATGCATTAGATCATGGCAGACAAGCGTTTGAAGTGTCTCTTGTCAACCAGCTCCCTGTAATTAATATGCGTCCCCGAAACCCATTAGATGCTCAACGGGACACTGTAAGAGAGGAGCGGTTGGAGTGAAGATTATAACTAATGAAAGCCACTCTCTCTACAAATGAAGGAATTCTGCTGTAATTGCTCAGTTTTGCTTAGTCCGAAAATGCTTTCTTGACAATAAGTGAGGAATGAGGATCCTGCCTGATTGGTCAAATGTAATTTTTTTATTAACATTTCTATCTTTATTTGAAGTTTAAATCTGAGCACTACATAGCAAGACTTACAAGTGTATATTACTTTGTAAGTAGCAGCAATTAGAATTTTATACGAAATGCTGGATTGCATTGATTGAAAGGTGTGATAATATTCAACATATATATTTCCACAGTTTACAGTGATTGATATTGAGGTTGTGTAAACCCTTAAAGCCTAGAAATTAGTTGTTCTTACAGAAGAGAGAGGAGTACATCATAGAGCAGGACCATGATAGCGTGGCAAATAGCCTTGTCAATGTGATTTAGTGTATTGTGAGCTCACCCTGGATCCACGCCCAGCCTTTTAGAGCCTGATCATCCATCTTTATGAATGAAGTAAAGGTCCGTCTAAAGATTCTAAAAACTCTTTAAGTTTACACAGTCCTATTGGGTCCCTCCAAGAGCAAACAAAATTAGTCAATGCTTCTTTTATTTAAAGTCCACAAAATCCATCCCAAGCTGTGTTCCCCTACAAGTCAGTTTCATCCATCAACAAACCTCAAGAAAGTATGTATTAATTTATCTGTGCAAACCTGAATGATTGGCTGTTTACATCAGGAGTGTCCAAACTTTTCTTGTTGGGGGCCAGAAAAAGAAAAATATGTGCAGTCACGGGCTGCAGACTCATAGCCCTGTAGTAGTACTGTAAGAGTTTTTGGTGGTCATGGTACATTTTTAAAGTAGCCCAAAAACACTCCACCAGCTCTGAAAATTGATTCACAACTGCATTTTTTACATCAACTAGATCTACAAACCGGATTCCAAAAATGTTGGGACACTAAACAAATTGTGAAAACTGAATGCAATGATGTGTAGATGGCAAATGTCAATATTTTATTTGTAATAGAACATAGATGACAGATCAAAAGTTTAATCTGAGTAAATGT
>BRDA01062259.1:0-15557 GCA_036984385.1 Crenuchus spilurus | reverse complement strand
TCTCTCTCTCTCTCTTTCTCTCTCTCTCTCTCTCTCTCTCTCTCTCTCTCTGTGAATGTTGCTGGCTCAGATGTGCTATCAAGATCAAATGAATGTCTCATAATTGCTAGCCTGGTCATTTTTATACAAGCATTATCAATACTTTAACAGGTAATCTATTTGATATTCACAAAAAAAATTATCCAAAATTGTGGCTAAAAGACAAAACTGATGGACAGGGACCGCCTGTGGGTTTCACAGTTTGTGAATGAAAATTGCTTTACTTCCAAGCAAGAATTGCTTCTAGAAGTCAACGTAGGTCCTTCACAACCAATTTCTGAATTTTTTTAATTTATGCAAATGAGGCATGATCTTTAGGATTAGGATTCAACACATTGCAGCCTGATCCCCAGACTCCACAAAAACAGGTATGTGAACTATCACAGGTAGAGAAAGAACTTGGCCTGGCTCAGCACAGAAACTATGCACAGATGCCAGGTTAAGTGACCAAAACGGCTCTATACTTACAAATATTCAATACAAAACAGTCACCAAGCACCAATGAGGGCTATGGCAGGCTACTGTAGCTTGTTCTGCCTCCATAAAGTCCATAAGCAGCCCATAAAGAGTCCAAAAGGGCTCATAAGCCCAGTGTGCTTATCCGAGTGTCAGCTCAGGCTTGTTAGTCCTAGCTCAGATGTTTGTGCACTGTCCCTCTCTCCAGTCTTTCCCAGTGTATAGTGTGAGCAGCATTTAAGCTCCTGGAGCTTGACTGGGTCAGGGGTGGGCCTTCAGGCCAAACTGGTGTCTGGGCTGTAGTCACTATCCAGGTTTCCAATCAAACACTGAGCAAATGTTATGTGCATTCTTCAGCAGAAGAAAATAAAAAAAAAAGTCATCTTTCCATCCACTACAGTTATGCAAAAAACAAAACAGAAGACTCTTAATTTTTGACAATTATTACTGTAATTGTGTATGACTGGTATGCAGTGAACAAAGAAGATGAGGGAGAGATTTAATAAAAAATCATTTCATTATTTTATCTTTTATTTCTGGCTTTTCCATTCACTTTTTTTCAAAATTCACCAGATAAACATACTACTGTTATTTATTCATGCATGAACTCTGAATAGTTTCCAAAATAACAGCTTAAAAACAATACAACCTTATATTGACAGTCTCAATGACATACATTCACAGTACATTTCTAATATCAGATTCCTTAGCAACAACAATTCATCCAGTATGACTATCTTTGAATTTCTACTTAGATTAGATCTTGTAAAATATTCTATGAAGGAAGATCAGATTTTTTTATTCTGCTGAGTGACATTTCTGATGGTCTCTCTCATATGTGCTGAAATTGTTTTCTGTGTTCAGTGTGAGCACCCCTAAATCATCTCTTCTGCTTACAAACTGAAGACAGCATTTAATTAAACAACATTTTTAAATTACATTTGAACATGGCAGAATGATCTATGTTGAGCTGTTTATGTGTGGGTTTATATTAGATCTATATTAGACTACATTTCCCAGGTCTCAGTCTTATGGCAATGTACCTGTATAAATGGGGGGGTTTCATTTGGGCAAACTGTTCTTGTGCTATTCGAACAAGCATCTGTATTGCTGTCAGAGCTGTAAAAACTCCCCTGTTTCTTGGGTTCTCTACTACATACAAAGTTGATGATAACCTAGTAATGCTGGTGAATGGCTGAGCAACTACAATTAACCACTTGCAAACAGCAAAATGATGCATTTCTTGGCATTATTTGCCTTCATCAACAGAACCAGAAAACAACTTTAAAACAGTTTAATCCAGCATCACATCATAGTACAACATTGGTTGATCTAAGTGATCATGTAAACCAGGGGTGTCCAAATCCGGTCCTGGAGGGCCGGATTCCTGCAGTGTTTGGTGATCTTCCTGATCAAACACAACTGAATCAGCTCAGCAGATAATGAGCAGGTTTCATTGTAGTGTCAGAGCAGAGAAATCACCAAACTCTGCAGGAATCCGGCCCTCCAGGACTGGATTTGGACACCCCTGATGTAAACAGTACGGCTGGTTGAGCCGGTTTAAAACACACTACCCAGACTATTATCTGTAATTTTTAAATAAAAATAGATGTGTAAACTGATTGAACTTATATGTCAATGAAAATCTGTATTTTAATGAATATAGATTTTACAAACTAATGATAAGTAGTTTACAGTGTTAGTAGATTATCTGCAATTGACTGTTTCACAGGGAATGTAATATATGGTCTAACATTAGATACTGAATTTACTTGAATGAAGTATTTCAAGTTAGCTTCGTAACTGTGCATGCATGATGATGTATAACATTATAGTTGAAGTCTTTCTCAAGCTTACTAGAACGGACTTTGTAAGTCATATCATTTGTAGATATACACTAAAGCCTACCATACACCTAACGACTTTGAAAATATTCTGAAAAGATTTTTAACAGACTAAAGTCTGACACCATCTCACATCTACAAACTTTTTAGTCACAGTCTAGTCGCAGTCTTAAGATTTTGGAAAGACTGTGGATCTTGCAGGGTCACTAATTTTAAGACTGTAACTAGATTCTTTTGAGATTATTTCCCATCTGCTTTCATTTTACATATAATGAATGCAATAAAGAGCATAATTATTGCAAAATGTGTATTTATTAAACCTTTCTTTGTATCAAAAATAACTCGATGCACAATAAGACAATGTAGTGCAAAATCTAAATATAGTAACATGCATTACAAATACAGTGCTATCAGAGCTCAAAATACTGTCAACATATGATTCACATCCATGCATTCCTGGTCCTGTGTGACTGTATGCTTCTCATTTCCTTCAAGCTGTTGGGGAAAACAACTTTTAAAATTAAAATTATCGTTAAATAGCCCCATTCAGTAGTGTTAGTTAACTAGTTAGCTTTAGCATACCACACACACCTGGGATTTCAAAGGCTTCAGCAATTTGTCCACTTTTTCCTTTTTGCCTCTGTCGTGTAATAAATGGTAAAACTCTTGCTCGCTCCACAGCTCCACTAGGTTCTCCTCCTTTTCTACAGTCCAGGAGAACCATAGTTTCCGAGCTCTCCAGCCACTATGTACCCGCAAGGCATTAATTTATTTGCCTTTGAGGCTTCCCATAGCTCTCCTATTGGTTCCCGACAGTATTAGCTCGGGACAACCAGTGGTCAACTCTTACGACTTGGGAAAATAATAAACATGTTTGATTTTATTAGAATGCCTCGATGCAAAAAAGACTGACTAAAACTTTCAGTCCTGACCACCTTACACTTAATGATTGAGATGACGCAACTGCAACTCAACTCTAGCAAGACTTTTGTGATTTTAGTTTGACTTTGTCTACGACTGTAAAATCATGTGAAAACCATTAGGTGTAAGGTAGGCCTAAGAAAACACTTGTATAGTTAAAGAACTGCTGGTGCAACACTAAGAGCAATGCAGAAGTGTTTGTGCAAGGAGCAAATTGGCCTCTTTCTTTAATAACCCCTTCACTATGACTTCTCTTCTGCTTTAAAGTGAAAGTGACACACTTGTGATGTTCTTGCACATTAATTTGACCTCCACTTTTAACCCATGTGTGCAGTGAAACAGACACACCCTAGTTAGCACACACACTAGAGGGCAGAGAGTACTGGAGCAGTGGGCAGCCCTACCCATGACCCCCAGGTAACAGTTAGGTGTCTTCTCAATTCAGCCAGTCACAAGGCTGGTTCATTAACCCACATCTGCTTGGGGCATAAGAACTTTTTAATAACTCTTCAGGACTGACTAAATATTTTGGGGAATTCAAATGAAAAAACCCTCCTCAGTTGAAACTTGTAGAATTTCTTTTGCTATGTTTTCATAAGGGTGGAATTTTTTTGTGCATTCTCGCTGACCTAGATTTGTCTCCCAAACTCTACAGATATACAATCAGTCATCTGTAAGTAAGAAACCTCAGACAGTTTTTTATTTGTCATCCCTACATGACAGACACAATGCTCTAATGTCCTTTTTATGCTTCACAATGCATAGTGTCCTGATCCTCATCAAGCTTCTGACAGCTTATTTCTGTCAGACGCTCTACAGGCAGCAGTTTGTCTTACTGTGCTACATTCAGAGTCACTGTGCACACCAGCAACAGCAGTGTACAACCTGCCAAATACACTGCCTGCGGCGCAGGTTTAAGCTTCCCTCCCGGCAAACGGAGAACAGGTCTCCTCTACCAGAGTGAGCAGGGAAATGAAAAAGACCTTCTGTGATAATGAGGCAGTATATTCACAAGACAATTCTCAGCCTCAGAAACACTCCAGCTGACTCGCAGCCAGAGAAATATTTGTATTACTTTGTCATAAGTAGCTGCAGAGCATTTTTAAGTTCATTCAGCTTGACTAAAGCTTACATTATCATGCAAAGGTGTGGGCATCCCTGTTAAAATTCCAGGTTTTGTGATTAAAAAAAATGTAAAACTGTACAATTAATTGAAAAACAGACTGAAATCATGTAGAAAACAAATAAAAAACTCAAATAACGTGGTTGCATAAATACAGACAGCCTCTTGTAATTGGGCTGTGTTCAGATTGAACTAATCACATTCAACCTCATGTTAAATAATAGTTAACACACAGCTGACTTCATTTACAGCCATTCTGATGAACCCCAAATAAAGTTTTGCAGTTCTAGTAGGATTTTCTTGATATTTAATCAGTTGCAACTTACAACAAAAGCCATGGTACACAAAGAGCTTAAAAAAGCATCAAATGCATCTCATTGATGAAAGGCAATAGTCAAAAGAAGTGGAGAAAACATTTCCAAATATTTATAAAAGTGGATAAAATCTGAAACAACAATAATATTAACAAGAACTGGATTTCCCTCCAAAACTGATCAAAAGACAAAAAGAAAACTGGTACAGGAGGCTGTCAAAAGGCCTACTGCAACATTAAAGGCATTAAGTACTGGTTGTGTAGTACGTGTGACAACAATCTCAAATATTTTTCATACATATGGGTTGTGGGGTAGTGTGGCAAGATGGAAATATTTTTGTTACAAAGAAAAGCATCCAAACTTCGCTAAATCATGTGGGAAAACATGTTACGGTCTGATAAGACCATGGTTGAACATTCTGGTATAATTCCAAAAAGTATGTTTGGCACAAAGTCAGCACTGTGGGTTACAAAAAGAACACAATACACACAATGAAGCATGGTGGAGGCAGCAATATGCTTTGCTGTTTTTCTGCAGCTGGAACTGAGGCTTTTGTCAAGGTGGAGAGAATTATGAACAGTTCCAAATAGCAGTCAATTGTGGCATAAAACCATAAGGCCTAAAGGCCAAAGATGAAGAGGAATTTCACCTTTCATGACGACAATGACCCAAAGAAAGGCTTCAACAGAAGAAAATCATCAAAGTTTTGGAATTACCCAGCCAGAGCCCAGTCCTGAATCCAATTGAAAATCTGTGGGTTGACATGAAGAGGCCTGTACACAAGACAGAGCTTTTGCAAGGAAAAGTAGGCAAAGATTGCCAAGTCAACATGTGCCTTGCTGATAGACTCTTACCCAAAAAATCTGAATGTTGTCATACATTCAAAAGGTACTTCAATATAGTATTAGTTTAAGAGTGTCCATATTTATGCAACCACATTATTGTCATTTTTTAATTCATTATTTTTCCACCCTAAAAAGTTTGAGTTCATTTTTCAATGGAATTGTAGAGATTATAGGTGACATTAAAGGTGGAAATTCCTCTTTTGAACCATAAAAACTTGGCATTTAGCCTAAACTTTTGAATGCCACCTTATATATTTAGCACTGCATCTCAATTTACAGTAGCCTACTTATACAGTTTACACAGATTTCACACCTCTTTAATTTGTTAACTGTTTATTCCCACCTGGAACTTCCCTACTTCTTGTAGTAGAGTTTGTCTGACATTGGTGGTTGATGACCTTAGTTAACCTTAAATTATTAAAGATTACAAACTAAAAAGCCTTTGTTTCAGTTCTCGTGTTGTACTGAAAGCTAAATGTTCTGCATCAATGTCCATCCATCCATCCATCCATCATCTTCTGCTTATCTGTGTTCGGGTCATGGGGGTTACAATCTAAGCATAGAAGACCAGGTGTCCCTCTCCCCAGCCACCTCTTCCAGCTCATATGGGAGGATTCCAAGGCGTTCCAAGGCTAGCTGAGAGATATTATCTTTCCAGCATGTCCTAGATGTTCCCTTGGGTCTGGACGTGCCCAGAACACCTTACCTGGGAGGCGCCCAGGAGGCATCTGTGCCCAAACCACCTCAACTGGCTCCTCTCAAGATGGAGGAGCAGCGGCTCTGCTTTGAGCCCTTTCCGGTTGTCCGAACTCTTCACCCTATCTCTAAGGGAGAGAGATTAAAATGCATAAAATGCAAATTAACTCAAAATCTCAGTGGGCTGGGCTTAATTTTTTTTTCAGAATTTTGTCTCCAGACCTCACAGTTCAGGAGTTACCAAACTTGTTGATGTGTGAAATTGCACCACCTTTAGGCAAGTCAGACTGAGTAGTGGTTGGGACTACTACCAAACTGACCAAGTTTCATGTCTGAAAGCTTTACGATTTGGTCTGCATGATTCTCTTTATCAGAGAAAAGAAAGAATAAGACTAAAAACTCTAATAATAACAATATCATTCCAAACACTTTGAGCTTGGATCACTAATAATGGGTATATAAAGAATTTCCAGGTGTGTTGGTGTGTTTCAAAATACACATATTTGTATGACTGATTCCTATAACACTGGAACATGTTTTCACACTTATACCAACAGCACATGAGCAGTGCACACAAATGTAGCACAGAACAAAACTAGTGAATCCTCCTAAAAGTGATGCAAAAGTCTTTCAATCAAATCCATGCATATTCAAACATCTGCCATAAACAGTTTCTCCCAGGCATACAACAGCACAAAAGCACTCAGACAAAGAGCAGATGAGCTTATGATGTGACAGATGCTGCATTAGTAACTGTGCTTGCATGTAAGGCTGACTTTGACTGATGCTGGATGATTGAAATGTAGGATATAACGTCACACTCTCACCAGCAGACTCCACTGCATTATACAGACATTGAGAAGTCATGTAATGTGCTTAATTTACATCATGTTTCCATCCGCTGTACATGGCTGCTGTTTGATCAACAGAGAGCTTTAACCTGGTATTTCCATCTCTCAAATGTGGCAGAGCTTCTCAGAGGCATCAAGAAGGACAAACATTTTCTTTTGCAAAAGTTTGTTCGTTATGTTCTTTGCCATCAGCCTTTTCCACAATTTCATAATTATTGGATATTCCATTCATTTATAGTATACGCATTTAAAGCAAACTATTGCAGTTAAATTAACACTGAGAGTGCTACATTTTAACTCTAATAGTGTTGATTTAACACTGGCATATTTACTGTGTAAGAAAACCAGTCACAGCATTTGGACCCCATAGTTTCTATAATCTCAGGTTATGTTTTCCTATTTTTTTTCTTCCAGGCAGCCCACAGACAAATATGCATTAGCATTATATGCATTTACACACACACACACACACACACACACACACACACACACACACACACACTCAAACCAAATCCTTCCTAATCTGAGATAAAGCTCTGGTTGCTCTGTCAGAGTGGATTTTGAGGAAAGTACAGGGTCAACAGGGTCACTTGTGTATTTGCACCCCTGACACACACTCCTCAGAAGTGTGAATCAATGTGCCAGTGAGGAGACACTATCAGAGATTAGAGCAGAACAGATATGGCTGACCAAATTTTTTTTCCTCGTTGATAAGATTTTTCAGTTTAAGGCCATTTTTAAGGGAATATTAAGCTGGACTTTCTGTTGAACATCAGTAAAATATTAAGACAATTTAATAGTACTGAAAAGCTGCTGCCTGTGATAAATAATTGTCTGTTTCTAAGGTTTCCATTCTTGTACTTTATAGGTATCACTACCTGAAATGACAACACTGTCGTATTGTCTTTTTTTTTCACCTACAGCCTAAAAGAGATTCATTGTGGTCATTTAAATGTACTACCTTACATATAACTCATTTAAATGTAGTAACAGCAGAATGTTACAAGTTAAATGACAAGGGCAGACAGCAGAAAATTGCTTTCATTTCTACAGCAGTCAGCACATTATTGCACTTTCTTCCATTTACTCTGGTGTGACAGGCTACACAACCACAGAGATAATAATAATAATAATAATAATAATAATAATAATAATAATAATAATAATAATAATAATAATGATAATAATAATAATAATAATAATAATAATAATAATTCACAGACACTGTCTGTACCAAGACATAAAACATAAAATTAAAATAAAATAAAATAAATGTTTAGTACATAAGTATGTAAGCACCCAGGAAACTGGCCGAATGGTATGGCAAAAGGCCAGCCGTGATGAATGTGTAAGCCAAAAGAGGAAGGGAAGAGAGAGACTGCCCATCTGTTTGAAATCCACGTTTTACAGAGGGACTGGGGAGAGATGTTACTGCCTGCTTTGGCAAAGCTACCACTGAAAAATCTTGCCAATAAAGCATTTTTGTGCTTAAACGCTACTGCAATTGTAGTAGTTGGATAAACACAGATTTTCATATACATGCACATGTATCACTGGGTCCAGTGAGGAACAAACAGCCTCCCACGCATTCACACATATTTGTAAATGTGGATTTTGTGAGTGTGTGAGGGAGGTTTTCACCATATGCTTCCTCCATATGCAGCACTCAGTCTAATGTAACAAACATCAGCTAATCAGCTCACAAGGTTCTAACATAAAACATATGCTACTCAGAAAAAAACATAAGCAATAGAATCACAGAATATGAAAATATGGATTAAGTATATTCATCCATTTACATGTAGGCTCATCATGTTCCTCATAGAAGGTGCTGATTTCTTTTTGCTGTTTTAAGAAATAGTTAAATCCAAGACTACATATATTTAAAAATTAGTCACTTGTGTGTATAAGGTGGTAGTAACTTCAGGCTCCTGCAGACTGTGCTGCACAAGGATGAACAGTCTATAAATAACTGTGAGGTGTGTGACAGGATTCATAGATTGAGAAGAGGTGGTACAGTCCAATAAATGTCTTGTTTGGTGTATGGAAAATGGGTGTCAAAGCAGTTGTTAATGACTGGCTAAAAGGAGTGATTGCATGTGCGAGTCAAAGGCCATATTGTGAAGGAAGTAGCTGAATTTGCAAGTGTATAGAAGCATTTGGTCAGCTGGGTCTACCAGCAGTGGTACAAATCTCAGTCTACAAGAAATTCTCCTCAGAATTGCGGCTGAAAAATGTAACTGATGGACAGGGACCATTGGCAGGCTTCATGGCTTGTGAATGAAAATCACTTCACTTTCAAAAGTCAACACCATTCCTTCACAACCAAACACTGCATAACATGAACATATGGAGCAGGGTGTCAGCAAGAGGCCTTCAGCCTTGTGTGCTGGCGGCCATAATTCTGAGGAGAATTTACTATATGGGATTTTTAACACAGCTTGCAGATGTGTATGACTGTATACATCTCTATGCCTACAAATTCAGCTACTTCCTTCTCTCTTTCTTCTCAGTCTTTCTAACAATACACCAATTCCAGAATACCAGTGTGGACCCAGGAACACTTCTAAAAAACACTGCCTTACCACAATTCATCACTGCATCCATTAACTTTAGTTCAAGCTAAAACTCCTGCAACCAAGAAACCATATATAAACCTGCTACTGCCTTCTATGAGCCCAAGCTCATTTAAGATCAGCTGAGGTGAAATGGAAAAATGTCCTTTGAAACTCTTTTTGGAAATCATGAATAGCATTTCCTCTGGACTAAAAAAGAGAGTGACCATCTGGCTTATGAGCTCAAAAGTCAGCATCTGCGATGGTGCATGGATGCATTAGTGCACATGACATTGGAGACTGGAACACAGTGAAGGCAGCATTAATGCTGAGCAATATACACATTTTGGAGCAACTTATGTTGCCATTCAGATGACAGACATCTTTTTCAGGGAAAGCATAGCTTTTATGCCAAACCTCATTCTGCACTTATTACAACACAATGCATCTGTATTAAATGAGACTGCCTGTAGTCAAGACCTGTCACACATTGAAAACATATTTCTAGAAGGTGTAGAGTAAGATTAAGATTTGCTGTTTTGCCTTTGTACAGCAAAACATTGAATTTGATATGAAAGTATAGGGTAAAAATGGAAGTCTCCGAAGACTTTGACACAAGTACTGGAAGAACAATTTAAGAATGAGCACATGGTTTAAGTGACAAAATTTAAATCTGAAATAAAACTGCTATGTTTAGTTTGTGGTTGAAAGTTTGGTGTGATTGGTGACTGGCTGAAGTCTGAGAGCCACATACTTTATTCCTCTAAAATGTATTAAAAAATCCTACAGTTCACCCAATATGGATCTTCATGCCTTCAAATTAGTGCTGATTGTTTTCTCATTTGGATTCAATAAACAAATTGCAGTATTACTGAATAGAGAAAAGTAAAAAAATTGGTAAAAAATAAAAACATTCTTCTGTAAATGATTTAGTTTAGAATGTGACATATTTGTGACATATTAATTGAGTTAATTCAAGCTTATTTTAACTCATTTTAATACCCAATAATGATATGTATGTACTCATTTCATATGCATTGGATATGAAATTGAAAAGCACAGAATTAATCATTGTTGGAATGAATCCATGCCAGAGTGAGTGTAAAACGAAAAGTGTAAAGTGTAAAATGAGGAACTATATCAGTCTGCCAGAGTTATCTCAGTGCACACACTTGAACAGCCTGGAACATCATGCTGTCTCTGCCACGGTGATTTCCTCTGCATTTGCAGAATTTTGCACTACTATCTACTGTACCAACCCTGCTGTCAACAGCAACATTATGTTCAGTCCATATTTGCTGCAGTTACTAAAGAGTTTTCATAAACTGTAGCAGTTCTACTGTGGGACAATTGGCATTGCCTTTAATTCCACCACACATTTGGAAATAGACCATAAGTAATCATTGAAATGAGCTTAATATGATAAGGAAAATTTGCGAAGAACAACAAATACAAGGATGCACAACATTGGCATGGTGCCTTAATTCCCCATATTATCGCTGTCAACAGCCACAGCGAGCCAGCAAGAGGGAGAGCCTAAAAACACAAAATAAAAGGGAAGAAAAAATCCAAAAGGGAGAAAACTGCTCCCTCCAGGATTTGCGTTCAAATTCAGTAAGAGCGTTTTTTAGAAATGTTCCTATCCTCGCCACTCCATCGCTTGGCTCCCCACCGGCGGGCTGAATTGATGGCCTCATTTCTGCTCTTGTGGCCTCTCTGTGCTGCAGTAAATAAGGGAGCTAACAGCAGCTAGAACTCAGCACCAGCCAGGAAAGAGGCAGGCAGCCAGTCTAGCACTTGACTTTAAACTTCAGCCTCATGGAGCCCAATTCGCTGTACCATCAATACTGACAACAAACAGGGAAGAGTGGTTTTGTGTGACCATATTACTCTTTCTCCATCTATCTCCATCCATCAAGATCTCTGTCTCTATGTGAACACTGCGAGTGTATGCCTGATTCACATCGCAAGAAAAAGAACTATAAAAGAACTTTTGATGTGATACACTACAGCAGAAGCCAATTGACAGTTTCTGATTCTCAGTCAGTAACAAGGATTATATATATATATATATATCAGCATTTATTTTCTGATACTTAGAGTTGTGCTTTAAAGTTTACTGAATATAATGTACTGCATAAATCATAACTTGTACAGGTCTTAAATGTAGAGCAAGAGAACCTAATTAAAAATGACACACAAACATATTTTACTTGGTAATTTACTTATTGTAGAAATTGACCCAATATTATATGTCTCTGAGTGGCAAAATTATGCGAACTTTTAGGATTTGCAGATAATTTGAAGATGAAATTACAATCAGGTGTTTTCACTCAATGGGATGACAATCAGGTGTGAGTGGGTTCCCTGTTTTATTAAATAAACACGGATCTAGCAAAGTCTAATCTTCACAGATGTGATTCATGTAAACTGAGGACCTAAGAGGAAGAGTTATTGATACTCATCTGGCTGAAAAAGGGTTTTTCTCTAAAGAGTTTGGGCTCCACCAATTCATAATCAGACACATTGTGTACAAATGGAGGATATTAAAGTCCATTATTACCCTCTCCAGGAGTGATCAAACAAGAAACATCACACCAAGAACATGGCATGTAATAGTCCATGTGGTCACCCAAGGAGGAAGAAACCCAAGGTAACCTCTTAGCAAATAAAAAGGCTTCTTACACATTAGCTAATTAGTCCACCCTACAAATGGACCTATGGAGTACACGGCAGGGTTAGAAGGAGAAAGTCACTGTTTTGCAAATTGAGCACTGCTGCCCAAAATAGAATTTCATTATTTAAATGAGAGGCGTTATGTCTGGGGAAAAGAAAACACTGCATTTCAACATAAGAACCTTATTCCATTTTGAAACATGGTGGTGGTAGTATAATGGTTTGGTCCTGTTTTGCTACATCTGGGCCAGAACGGCTTGCCATAATTAATGGAACAATGAAATCTGAATTATATCAAATTTAAAATTAAGTATATTTATGTCCCATGACAAATTTCACAATGGCAAAATGGCTTTTCTCCAATAGACTGCCCTCTGGTATTGATGTAGGTTTATACTTTTAACAACAAATGCAGTATTCTCAGAGTTTACATCAAAAGTAGACATTCAGAGAATTAAATTAAAATTAAAATTAAAGAAACATTTACAGTAACATGTTCCAATATTTTTCTCACTTGCAAAATGGGTGAGTTCAAACAAAAGGTGGCATGTTCCAAGCCATACACATTGTGGTGTAACTTTTATGACATAAACACTAAAATTAAAATCTTATCATCTCATATTCATCTTTAGGACTCAAATGCAAATGTACTGTGTATAGCAAATACAAAAGAATTGACATTGCTATTGGTTACCTACACATATTCCTACAACAGCCTAATCTGCTAATTTCTAAAACAAGCTGACAGATAATTTCCAAGATTCAGCTTTTTTACCAGAAAAGTAATTTTTTCATCATTTATTTTTCATTATTAAACATGTATGCTCTCACCCAGCACTTTAATAAGAACACCTGTACACCCACTTATTCATACAGTTCTCTAGTTAGTTAGCTAACTGACAGCAATGCAATGCATACAATTATACACATACAGAGTAGTTGCTTCAGGTAATGTTCACATCAGCCATCAGAATGGGGAAATACAGTATATGATCCCTGTAAGTTTAAGCATAGTGTGACTGTTATATCAGTTTTAATATTAGAATGATACAATAAAGAAAATGTATCTACACTTCCATTCTGCTGATGGAAACGCTTTGTTGAAGAGAAAAGTAACTCAGATAAGTTAACCTTCTGTGCATACTGTTGTGATCAGAAAAACTCATACTGCACAACATGTTAAACCTTGAGAAAGATGGGCCACAGTAGCAAAAGCCATGTCAGGTTCCACTTCAAAAACACGAGCCTGAGGATGCAATTGAAACAAGTTCCCAAAGATTTAACAATACTAATTTCTGCCAAAGTATACTGTAAAAATAAAAAGTCAGGCTTTTTAGTTTAGTCAAAAGTTGCAACTCATATTTTTTCAGTTTGCAGGTATATTTAATAAAGTATATTTCATATCAACTTTCCCATTGTGGTGACTCTTTCCTTGACATAGTGCCTCTAGAAAATGCCCACCATCATGAGAATCCAGTGTTTAGATAGCTGTATCATCACCAGGGTCATGGTACCTCCTGATAATGGAGTGACACTGGCATCACTAATTGCTACAAAATAATAAATTAATTAAATGTGCTTTTATAATGTAAAAAATAGGCATATGAGTGGTGAAGCTGTATGATCATTCATCCTGCAATCAAAAAACTTAAAGGTGAGTAGACCCCATAACTGAGAGCTGAGGAAATGATGTCACTGTATGGTGAAAAAGAGTCCTAGCTGTGGTGAAAATTGGATTACTGAGAATTACTGACTAAACATAGAAGCTTGAGTTGTGTGAACTCTGCTGTCATTTATTTGAATTAACTAAAAAAATGAGTGCATTGAGTTGCCTTAAAACTTTATATGGGACTGACATTTTACAGTATAAAATTTGAATTTAGCACCAACAGCATGACTTCATGAACCCAACCAACCTTGAGGTAGTGTAAAGGTTTAGAGACTTTTTCTTGACACACTTTGTACCCATTAATATCATCACTTGAATGCCACAACCTATTTGAGTATTATTGCTCATGAGTTCATTGTTCTTCAGTGCCCTTCCCAGTCACCAGATCTGAATCCACTAGAACACCCTTGGCATGATTTAGAACAGGAAAATGTACCTGAAATACTTTATGAAATCATAACAACATGAAAGTTTCAATTTTAAGAATGCATCCTGTTACTAGTAAATTAGAACATCATGAAAATGTTTATTTTTTATTTTTTATAATTTAACTCAAAAAGGTGAACTGTCATATATTTATATTTATTATACATAAAGTGACATTTTTCAAGCCTTTTTTGTTTTAAAGTTGATCAGTATGACTTATAACTCATGAAATCAGAAATCCAGAATCTCAAATTATTAGAATATTTCATTTGTAGTTTGAGTAAATATACTATTCAAACAGTATCAATACAGTATATCTCTTTGTCTAGTTCAACACACACAGCCACATTCATGAGGAATACGCCTGAATTCACAGTTGTCCAGAAGATGATCACTGACACCCTCTACAAGAAATGTCAGCCACAGAAGGTCATTACTGAGTGCTGTATCAAAGCATATTAATAGAAAGTTCTCTGGAAGGGGAAAATTGGTAGAAAAAATGACCTAAGCATTAAGTGGTTTCTCAAGAACTTGGTAGAGCTTTACAAGAACTTGAACTATAAAAAGTAAAAAAAAAAAGTCTATATTTTCATGCAACAAACTGGCATTTTGTCAAGGCATGGCATTGGTGTTCCCCCATTCTTTGGTCCATGTTACCCCAATGGGCCCCCAAAAGCCTGTCAGTTCAGAGTGCCTGAGGAGAAGACGGAAGCAGTGTGGGATCCTTAATTGAGACTTTATTGCACAAAACAAGCAAATCAGACCAAGACTGTGGAAACTAATTAAATAGCAAAGAATGCTAAATAAAAGCTAAACAGCAAACAATGATGAAATGTAATGAGAAAAGAGGGCTGTACAATGAGGTGATGTAACTTGGGGTGTAGACATAACAGAAACAAGACATGTGGAAGACATAAACAAACAGAGCATGTGTTGACAAGGACGGCACCTGTGTAATGTAAAACAAGCAGATAGTAAATGTAAACAAATGAGGTATGGGCAAAGAGGTGGGGCAAGGAACACAGCAGAGGCAGGAAGGTTACAGAAACGCACCCTTAATGCGACGTGTCCAGAGGCATATGGAACCATGGAACCCTCCCGGTCACCCTGGGCCTATAGTACCAAGTGACCATTGAGTTCAC
>BRDA01062255.1:22169-37874 GCA_036984385.1 Crenuchus spilurus | reverse complement strand
GAGAGAGAGAGAGAGAGAGACAGAGAGAGAGAGAGACAGAGAGAGAGACAGAGAGGCAGAGAGAGAGAGACAGAGAGAGAGAGAGACAGAGAGAGAGACAGAGAGGCAGAGAGAGAGAGACAGAGAGAGAGACAGAGAGGCAGAGAGAGAGAGAGACAGAGAGAGAGACAGAGAGAGAGACAGAGAGAGAGAGAGAGAGAGAGAGAGAGAGACAGAGAGAGCGAGAGACAGAGAGAGAGACAGAGACAGAGAGAGAGACAGAGACAGAGAGAGAGACAGAGAGAGAGGCAGAGAGAGAGAGAGGCAGAGAGAGAGAGAGACAGAGAGAGAGGACAGGCATGTACACGTGTACACATCTCACACAGACCCTTGGGAAGGAGGTGGCAATCCACACAATTCATACATTGTCTCTGTTACCTACACACATAAGATGGTGTGATAGAGATGCATCTTTCACCCTGAGAGGTCTCTAGAGCGCTTGCTAGTGTTATAGAAACCATTTTTCCATCAAAAACTCAATTTCTTTCTTTTTATATCTTTGTTTTTCTATTTGAACCAAAATAGCATTTCACTGTTTGAACTAACAGTTTGTTTCTATTTCTCTCAATTCTGACCAAAACAATTGAGAGGTTGTGTGAAATAGTTTGACTTGAACATTGTTTCATGAAGATCATTTTCATAGTTCAGTACTTCTGCAAGATACAGTGCAAAATATACATTTAATTTTTTTATAAAATGTTTAATACACTGGAAAACATGCTTTTATGGTGTTGGTACCACCCACTCAACACTTGAATGTATAGACTGTAACACTGAGGCAAAAATATACCAATTCTTCATCTAACTCTTATTTTCTCATTTAACATCAGTTTCTCATTGCATTTCACTGCTTTTATTTCAATACGTAATAATCATAATCTTATCGTCGACAGATTATACATTTTTTCTCCATGTTAAGACACTTAATGAAATATCTGTCACATTTTTGTCAAAGTACCTCACTGTTTAAGTTGCAGAGAACCCATTCTCCCTCTTTTTACACATCTCCTATTCCCTCTCCAACCCAAACACAACAGAAATCTAAGTGGTGGAAGGAGGCAGGATGGGGGGCACACAAAACATTTGTGCTTAGGGCACCCACATGCCTAGAACCGGTACTGCTGAAATCAAAGGTTCACATACTATTGCCACTCTCAAATGTGTCATATTGGATCATTTTCCTCAATAAATAAATGACCAAGTATAATAGTTTTGTCTCAGTTGTTTAAAGGCACAGTATGTAGTTTCCAGGGAAATCTAGTGGTTTAGTTTCCATATTGCAACCAACAGAAAACTATTTCCACAGCCCCCCCTTCCAAACACGAAGAAGTCTCTACGGTGGCTGTAAGGTGTCATAAATCTTTGATACTCCCAACTGCGATGTCTAATAGCAGCTTTAGAGCTCGTGATATGTCAAGTGGTAAGATTAATTTTAATGAGAAATTTAGGAAATGTAATTATCAGAGCTACAAATACAGACGAAACATATTTTCAGCACTTCAGTAGTGCTATTGTAAACATTAGCTGTTTTCTGTACAAACACAAGATAATATAACAAAGTAAATGTATCAAACTGCTTCACTGTAGACAGATAATGCAGGCAAGATACACATTCTTCTCTAGTTAAGGTAAGCTTTCCATGCTCTGAAGAAGGCACTTCAGCCGATACATAAGCTTCTAATAAAGTTATGTGGAACTTTATGCATCATGCTCCCGTGCGGATTTGCTTACCTTGACTTTTGATGGTCTTTTAGTGGTTGAGCACCATTCGAGGCTGTATGAGAGAGATGGTGCATCTAGGAAAGGCAACACCAATGTTTACCCGAGTTTTTTGTCGCTGTCTGTCCCAATGTTTTTTGGTCTCATCATGTTTTCTTTTCTTTGATGATTGAAGTTGGGTTTTCTCTTCTTGACAAGCATAAGACTGTTCCGCCATCTTAACAAATAAACCAAAAAACCTTTCTTCATGCTTCTCCTCCGTGTTTTTCTTCTTCTTGAGGTTTTATTGAGGTATATGTGTGTATTTCTTCTTCTTCTCCTGTTTTGTCAACCAACAGTAAAACAAAGCTACAGCGCCATCGAATTTGAGTGGCCAATTCGTCATTACAACACAAACGGTTTTTTAGTTCACTAGCCTCGTTTGTCCTTTTCAAACTACTGTAGAAACATGGCGATGCAACATGGCGGCCTCAGTCGGTGTTCGACCCGCGACCAATGTAGATATAAACAGCTTATTCTAAGGTAAAATAATCAAACGACTTCTTAGTTTATAATGATTAGATGTGGTTTTAATCATTTTTATTAGTGATTATCTTAAATTCTGCTAAAAGATAACCCAAAATATTACATACTGTGCCTTTACCTGGGTTCTCTTTATCTACTTTTAGGGCTTGTGTGAAAATCTGAAGTTTTAGGTCATATTTATGCAGAAGTATAGAAATTTATAAAGGGTCCACAAACTTTCAAGCACCACTGAAATATTATATAAAATGTATGTATGCATGTATATACTTTGTACACACACACACACATACATATATATATATATATATATATATATACTGATGTTCTTGACCATCTCATTTTTGTCTCACACTATTTCTCCTAAGCAATGTAAGGAGAATCTCCATTAAGTCTCCTGAGCCATAAATGAGTGAAATATGACATTTCATTATTTTCTGCACTAACTGGCAGATTAAAATTACAATGGCAAAAAATAATATATTCAAAAGGCACAAACATTCAGCAGGAGCTCATTAAATTGGTTGAAATTTAAAAAAAATTAGTCTTGCTGTCACCTGTGTTTTCCTGTGGTATTCTGAGTAAAACTCAGCATGCTGTTGTACTTTTGAAAACTAAATGTGTTTGTATTTTAGCAATACACCTACAAGGCAGCTAAACTTTTATGATGGAAGCGATTTGCTTCACAGTCATGAAAATAACGCCACACTACACAACTGTGCTTTCAAGCAGTGATTTGACAGACGGTTTTTTTGTATAATGGCATTTATATAACATTTTAGTTTGTATTTCACAAGCCCTGTGCTATAGTTTGTGTGAGGATGTGCCCAACAGCGTGGTCATTAAATGACTATGTTGGTGTTGCAGTGATGCTAATAACCCTGAAGGTGAACATCTGTCTGTGCCACACCTGTACATGAACATACACACATATGTCTATATGAGTTCAAGGAAAAAGCCTCTGAAATGATCACTAACAAGATGTTAGGCGAGAAAGGGTTAAAACTGTATCTCTTATTGGACAAAGCACTGAACAATAGTAATGTAAAGAAGTAGTCTTTGCTTTTGTACCTTTAGAAAGTGCAAACCTGCAGGCAGAAATCTGCAGTACAGAATTAACATTCAGGAGACAGAGCCTGGGGAAAGACGTGTGATAAATACCTGTGGCATCAGACATCATGTCTACAATATCTGACCAAGATTATTGCTGGCAGGACACTCCCAAAAACATGTGTATAGAGAACAGTCCCTTTAAAGCTCTCTCGCTCGTTCTCTCTTGGTGCAGATATCCATTCTGAATCAATGTCGCTCGTTTGCATGCACAATCGGCCTTGTGAGATGAAAAGTCTCCCTCACTGCCCACAGATATAGCCACTTGGCAGTGCGATCATGTAGCTTGTGTTTCCGTTTGGGCAGACAATGGCCTTTCATGGTGTGTATAGGCTTAGGCATCTTTTGTGACCCAGTAGACGTAGTAGATTTTGAACAGGCGTCCTTCAAGAGCCTTAAGGGGAATACAGTCGTAAGGACAGGCATTGAAGAGCTAGAGCTACAGGTCTTTGATCTCTCTCTCTCTCTCTCTCTCTCTCTCACACACACACACACACACACACACACACACACACACACACACACACTTCCCCTTGCTTCTTCTCCTTCTATCTAGTTCAGATAGAGACGTGACAATGCCTCATCTGTACTGCATCACTGCTACTAAGGAAAATGGTGTGTCCATGGCAACGAGGAACACATCAGATGATAAATTGCCTGGCAATGTGGTGTTGAGGGGACTGCTTCATGCCTTCTGACTGTGAGTCTGGCTGGAGAGCAGCCCAGTGCATACACACACACACTCACACAGTAACACACACAGTCTTTCTCTCTTATTCACTCACACACACACACACACACACACACACACACACACACACAAATGCTCATATATACACACATACACACACAATCAGACACAATACACAATGCCAATTAAGGCTAATGGCCATGCATTTTTCAGCCCGTATAAAGACTAAGGTCAATAGTCTACAAGAAACTCTAAATATAGAATTTGCACCAATATATGTAGGTTATACATGTACCTGTTGCTACGAAGTCTTGTACCTCCAAAATGATAACTTAATACAAGAAAAATGTGCTTATAACTTGAATGTAGACATAACAGACTTTACTCAAAGACATTTTGTGCCAGTTCTATTCATTCATTCATGAAAAATTGAGTTATGAGGTTTTGATACAGTGACAACATACACTTGATCTAATATTTCCAATTTTTACTAATATTTCACATCTTATATGTCTTGCTTCTTATCTACATCTTGTGTTTCTGCCTCATTTTCATTTCCAAGCTCGCGCTACATCTTTATCCAGTTATTTGAGCCACGCGCTCCAGTATAGACTGGCCCTTGCTTGTATTTTGCAAGCTGGAGATCTTAGAAGAACATTGTTTTGTTCCACTGTGTACTTGTATATGGTTGGGATGATGATGTTCTTTTTGATCCTGGCTGTGATGTTTTTTTTAGCTTTGATTGCTGTAGGATCAAGTGGGATAAGTAGGATCTTATAGGCCCCTGTGCAAAAAAATGCATACTCTTATAAAAATGACCTTCGGTGAATAAAAAAGCACAAAGTAGTTACTTGTTTTCTTGGTTTTTCAATGTCTAAACATTGTCTTTGTAATCTGTTCTCATGTATGTTACTGGTTGAAGTATGCAATTAAGAGCTAGCTTACCCTGAGCCATAGAAAATAGTGATAGAGATCCAAAAGAACTCACCCATGCTATGGATCCCAGTGCAATTGTCCTACCTGCACTATCTGTAGCCATTGTGTTGATCTGAAAATAAATGCCATTTTTCCAATGATTCTTCATGTTATTATTCATGTACAGCTAATATACTGACACCCAGTGGCCTGGATGTGTCAGAGATTGTTTACTAATCCTATTTTAAACATTCAGTCTCTTCACAAATCCCAGAATGCACCGCGCAACCGGCAACATCCGGTTCACCATTTTCTCTTGTTTATGTCTGTGCCAGCCACGCTACATACACTGTTTACAACTTTATTTGATAAGTAAATATGTGATATCTACTAGCTTTTGTAACTATATGCAGATAATATTTCTTTAGATATTAAATATCATATCTTGTTGTGTCAACTTGTATTTTCAGTTTATGCAGTGGGTTTTTAGTGTAAACACGTTGTTGCAAGCTATTGTGTTGCATGCTATCAGTACAATGTAGGCCAGTGTGGCAAGCAGGGTGATAGTGTAGCTTATGTGATAGTGTAGCTTAGTATTGATAGCATGGTGAACCGGTGAAGCGGATGTTGCCGGTTGCGCGGTGCATTCTGGGATTTGTGAAAGGGGTGAATGGCTGGAGTATAAAATGGTTAATTCAGGGATTACAAAGCACAGTCGACAGCTTTCATCATTCAGCATTAAGCATTGACACCATCTGTTTTGTTTAAACAGCTATTCACAAAGCTTAAATATTACAGTAGAACATGATCATGTCAGAGCTCAGCCACCTCCGTGGCTCTTCTATGGGCTCTGCTCTCCCAGGCTAGACCAGGTCACCTGCATACGATGGCAGTGCTGTAGAAAAAAGGGCCGTCCACCCTGCAGCCTCTGCCCACCTCCCCTCCACTCCCATTCATAATTCAGAGCACCTCTGGGTCCAAGGCTCAAATAAGGCAATTCTTGGAGAAGGATGAGAGCTGGAGATGACTAAAGGCCACATATCTCTGCTGTGGATTAGAGGATTAGGAGAGACTGCGACTCTCGTGGTGGATTGATGCAGGAGGAGCACTCGGCAGGCATATTGATGAGCATATACAGGATCATAGCAACCTTGCACAAGCGATGGCTAACCCTGATACGGAACGAAGGCTTGTCATCTATTTACAGATGAATTTCTCCACAATTGAGGTAATGCTAGAAGGAGAGGGAGCAAGAGAAGAGAGAAAGAGAGAGGGAGAGAAAGAATATCATCATCATTTGTTATAAAAGCAACATTCTCCATCCTGTGTCCTGTTTATGGTTTTTAACATCTACACGCACCTCTGTGAGGGCCTGAGCCGTTCATCACTCCCCATCAATGATGAACACATTAAGAAACTCAGCAGGGATCAGGGGCTCATTACCATACATTTACAGACATTGACCTGAGCTAAGCTGACAGTGCGTGCTGAGCATTTCATTCTAGCTCTCTTCACACCCTCCCTACAGACCACAGCCAGCCAGAGAATGCAGTCAAAAGGCATTGGACTTTTAGTTACAGCACGGAGCGAGTCAATAATTTTTTAACAAGGCATTGTTAAGTTGGAGCCCTACATAAAAGGAATGACACTCCTCCAGGTGAAGCGTGACACTTTCAGCACTACCACCAGGAGGATTAACACATGCTTATGTGAGCAATTCTGAACTGGAGTATCCCGCTATGGGGAAGGTCGTGACCTTGTGCATTGATTGGGCTACTTGAAGCCCTCGTGAGGTTTCAACCAAAGCAACTTTGATATATGTTGAACTAATTTATGAAGTTTTATTAATTTTAGTAGCTTGCCATTCCCTGATCACCTCCATGCAGCCTTGCTGCCATCCTGGATCATGGAGGAAGGCTTTGGTAGAGCTTGGCATCAACCATTATGTGCATCTCCATCCTCAGGCCTGGCAGCAGCAAGCCTTCCATCACACCAGCTGGTGCCTCCCCTTCTATTCTCCTGTCCCTGCTCCTCATCTGGCTGCCCTACTGTGCCCCTAACCCAACATGCCCTGCTCACACAGTGAACACACAGTGTTGCATGCTAATTGTCCATTGGCTGCTCTGGGGGAATTTCATAATGAGCCCAAATGTGGAAGAACTTGACATAAACTTCTGACTGTGTGCAAGTGTAAGTTTACTTTTTTAATAAATGGCTTGTTTGGCCAAAATTATAGTGGCAATAAGCAAGTATACCACATTTTATTCATGTGAAAGTAGAAACTTAAAAACAGATATTGTGTTTATGAGTGTAGAAGTTTAATGAATGAATGAATTTATATAGCACATTTCTGAAACCCAAGGATGCTTTAACAATAAACATTATCCAGGTACACAATTAGAACTCAACCACACTGGAGAGAAGCGGCAGCCAATCACACACAGCTGTCAAACTGGAAGTGACCATCCACCTGGAGGACTGCATCGAGTACCAGGGGGATCACCCAGAGTGCCAAACCATATGTGGGCAAATATATTCATACACACACTGACAAAAAATAATTCACACACTCCAGGGTCATTTTAGAGCAGCCAATTCTCAAGTTTTTGAACTGGGGGAATAAACTGAAGTCTCCGGAGGAAACCCAACACAGACACGGGCGGAACATGATAACTCCACCCCGATGGGGTCCTGTTCGGATTTGTGGGCTATGAAGCAGAAATGCGAACATGTAGAGATGAGAACAATGATTAATAAAGTGATGATCCAAGTAGGCGTAACAAACATGAACATGAACTAATAGGGTTCATATTAAAGACATTGACACAAGGACAGAACACATGACAAAACTTGACAGTACCCCTCCACAAGGCGTCTCAACCTCAAGGAGAGGTCCAAAAAAAACAAAAACAAAAAACAAAAAAAAATACCCAAACAAACTGCAACACAATTCCAAATACAAAGCCCAAAAACAAAGTGGCAAAATATAGTTACTGTGCAGTGTTCATAAGTGCATTGATGGTTTGAATGGCCAAGTCCAAAACCGCTTGAACCCACATGTTCCCCAAGAAAATCCAGGTGAGACCAACAACCACATCCTGGGTTGTTGGCCACAAGGCCCACCCCACCCTAAAGGGAATCTAAAATGGGACCAGCAGAGGAAAGGGCAGGATGGCAGGCACACATCACTGCACTGGCAGAGTAGACCCTGAACCAGGAGCAGGGATGTGCGTGTTTGTGGCCTTCTCTGCCAAGGAAGCAGGCAGGGCTGTGGTGATGTCCTCAGGCGCAGGCAGAGCCTCGGCGAGCTCCTCTGGCAAAGGCGTAAGTGACGAAGCGTTCTCTGGTGCCTCCAGAGCCCAGCTGAGATTGTACTCCTTCTTCCTTTTCTTTCCTCCACTTCTGCACCCTCTGCTCCTCCTTTTGATCCTGTGCCACCATTGCGGCTTTTAGGGTTGCTGGATCTTCAGCTCTTATGAGCTTGGCCACATCTGGATCCCACAGCAGTTCCTCCTCACCGTCTGAACTGCGCCTCTCTGCCTCTTTCTTTCCACAGACAAGTGTTGCCCTCCCTACTGTGCTCTGGACTGGACTTTCATTCCCCCCCTTTCCCCCCCCTCCATTTTTTGCTGGAGAAAGGTGGCCTGTAGCAAGGGGCTAAAAAGGTACTGGACAGCACAGGCCTTATCCAGTGGCAGGAGGTAAATTATCTCTTGAACCCACTCCATGACGTCAATGGCCCACCTCCTGCCGCACTCAAGTTGGGCTGTTAGGCTGTTAATGACGGCGTCTTTTTCTGCTGTGTCCTTCACGGTGAGTCATTATGTTAGGATTCATGGGCTGTGAAGCAGAAATGCGGACACGTGCAGATGAGAACAATGTTTAATAAAGTGATGATCCAAGTAGATGTAACAAGCATGATCATGAACTAAGGGTAAAACAAGCTGACATGAACATAACGACTTGCAACTGGACTCACAAACAGAAGGGTAAATATGTGTAAGGGAACAGATAATTACACATGGGTTAAAAGACTGAGGAGCAGGGTATAACGGGGCAGGACAAGGCAGAAACTTAAAGAAACAGACACAAGGACAGAACACATGATGAAGCGTGAAAGAGGCGAACGGGCAAATCACCAAGCCACTGTGCTGCCCCAAGTTTACAGCAAGATCCAATTGGTATGGCAGTCATTTGCATAAAAATGGTATTCACTGCCATAGCTTAACCTAAGGTCACTTCCACACAGTAGAGATATTGATAAACCTCGTTTGTTAATGATTTGCAATTGATAAAACATATCTGTATAAATTATGATCTACTCTTGTGACACCAGAACCATGCATGATAAAGTCAACTTCTTACAAGTAGGAAACATTTCCTAAATATTAGGTTAATCAGAATTAATATAGTTATCTTTAGTGAATGGAAGATATCCAGTGTTTTGCAGCTTTTAATGCTAAATATTGTACAACTCTGATGACTTCAATAGGGAAGCAAAAATTCAAGGGCTTCTAGTGTTTCTAGAAGCACACATGAATTGACATTTTAGATAATTTACCAAGAAGTCAAATCATATGGGCATAATATAATTTGGAGCTTTTTTCAAAGTTCCATTTGTAGTAGATAAAAGCCATCAAGACCCATTACAGATGCAGGAGCACAGTCTGTCAAAGGTACAAAGGCATACTCTGTCTTGATACTTGAGCTATGGAGTGTAGGGGAATCAGATAAGTAAAAAAATTGTTTGCTTATTACACAAATAGCAATTACTAATGCAATAGAAAAAAATATGTAGATGTGCTTGTCATATGCATTTTTTTTTTGCATCCAGTGAGAGATACTGCATTCAGTGAAGGCTAAGGGATAGTGGCAAATACGATTTTGATATTCAATTTCTGCATGATTTGTACAGACATTATATCAATAGTAGGGACATGTGTCCATGCCAATGTTGAAACCAAATGTATGCCCTTGTATTGAAGGATACTTTTGTGCTCTGGTTTAATATGGCCTGAAAACTGGCTGGAAGCTAATTTGTTCAGGTGAATTTTTGGTAAATAGCTGCTCATGTTGGGAATGAGCCTATGTCCTACAGAGAAACTCATCAGCAGAATGAAAGAAACAGCACTGGCAAATGTCTTCAGTGGTAGATGAGTGAGCAATTCATTAGAAATAAATTAACTCCATAATTTCTCATTGTTGTTGCTTGTTTTCATCGCTGCTGTGATGTTTGATCATCCGTCTTTTGAAGGAACATCACTGGCTATCAATCATGACAAGATCTGTATGAGGAGTCATATGTACCATATAGGCTACAAAAAGTCACTGCACATGGAATTTTGGGCAAGGCGATGTTTATACATTATTCCAATTTTTGCATTGCAACCTGACCTATGCAGTTCTGAAACAGTACACCAGGCCCATGTCAGAGATGTACAAATGAGCCATAAAATATTCATATTCTTGTCTCATTCAACATTTTAAAATCCCTTAAAGTCTGTTTAAAAATATGAGTAAATCAACCCTCTACAATAGAGGTGTGAGTGAAATTAATACCTCACTCACCAGCCAAAGAGACAAAAAAGCAGAGCAAAAAGAGGAAAGAATGCTTTTCATTGTACAGGATTTCAGTCAAATCAGAGAGAGCAGCCTTGAAGAAAGGGGAAGGGTGAAATGAAAGCAAAGAAACTACAGAACTAGGGGGGCACTAAGAGTAGTGACTAATCACAGTGAAGGAAAATCACAATGTTGGCAGCTCTTTGAATAAGAATTAATCAAATGACTGTTCTGGAGGCAAAGTCAATATGGCCACAGTGTAGCTACATTAATTACTAGCACAGGAAATACATGGCTTATGAAAGAGGTGTGATGACATGAGGAATGTGGTATGCTCTCTATGTTCATTACTATGTTCATTACAAATTACACAAAAACAAATGAAAAAACAGACAGTGAAGTGTCTCTTACTGAGAACTATACAGCTTTATAGTAATTTTAATACATCATCACATTACATCATTTTAGTCCCCTTTTGAACCTAAAGAGTTAAGCCTGTAAATGATACATACATTATTAACTTCAGCATCTTAATCTGCTACTTTTAATTTGCTGAATCAATTTTTTGCCCTGTAATTATTAACTGATTCTAAATATTGGATCATATCTGTAGCCAACTTGTATTTAATCTGAGTATAAACATTACAACACAAATGTTAAATGGTAAAAATAAACTTGCTGATTGTAATTTTGTATCCAGTTTCCTCCCACAGCTCAAAAACTTGGAGTTCAGGTGAACTGGTTACTCTAAATTGCCCTGGTGTGTGTGTGGTCAGCAATGGATTGGTGCCCTGTCATGGCTGCAGCTAAAATAGTTGAAAGCCCTGCCCAGCACCCAATGAAGGGGTATGGGGACCACAACTCTGACCAGGATTACACAGTTAAGAAGATGAATGGATGAATTGTAATTTTGAGCCCTAACCATCATTTTTATTACCTTAAATAAAATAATGTAATGCTGACCATATACTGTATATCCAACTTAATAAGGTAAGAATGCTGATCTGACCTGATTTCTAAACTTTATATAAGGCTTACTAGAAATACACTAGACATGAGTCTAAATCAGTGCTATTATTCTGAGATCCATGATCCAAGTATGGGCCACTTAGCACAGGCTGAATGTAGTAGCCATGTATTCAAGCTAGATTTTTGTTGTTGTTCCAAATCTGCCCAGTTAACAAATATTTGTTTTAAAAACATCCCCCAAATGTTAATTTTGGTTATGAGAACAACATTCCAAGAATTTGCAAGTCAAAATATCCGGTTTCTTAACATTCCTAGAAAGTGTCTTAAAATGTCTAAAAGAAAAATGTGGCCCACCCTTAAAAAGGAACTTACCATTAATCTTTATTCTGACCAATTATGCTTACTTAAATGTTAGACAAATATCTAGGATGGTTCATGACAATGAACTACAACAATGTAGCCAAGTTTGGTAGGGTAGAATTTTAAACCGGAGACTAAAAATTATATATTGAATTTAAACTGCACCTACATGCAATTAACTATATGCCAGATCATTTCAATATTTACAATTGTATGCATTAGAGCATTTGACAATATACAATTACTGATAGACAACATAAAGTCAGACATGTTCAAAATTAGAACGCTGTGAAACAGCTCAAACATATATATTAATTACATGTCAAATAAATGAACATATTTCAAGTCTTTTGTTTTCACTTTGATCAGTATGGCTTATAGATAATGAGTTGGCTGGCCAATCAAGCACAGTAAATGTAGTTGTTGTTGTAGTTAATTGGCATGCAAACCATTTGGGAGTAGTAGGTTGGCACTGTGGGCAGGTGTAAAGTCCTGTTGGAAAAGGAAATCAGCATCTCCATGAAATGCAAAATTTGCTTTTCTTTTTCTCCTTAGTCCAGATAAGACACTTCTGACTAGGAAAGTTGTAGCCCATGAGATATTTATACAAGTATTTATACTGTATGAACAGTAATTTACTCAAACGTGAAATATTTAAATAATGTGAGATTGAGATTGTAACGAGCTATAAGCCATGCTGTTGCTTTACAACAGTAAAAACAAAATATGTTGAAATATGTCACTTTACATGTAATGAATATGAAATATATGACAGTTTGCCTTTTTTAAATTACATTTAGAACAAAAAAAAATGAATGTTTTCACATTATTATATTTTATGTATGTTTGTATTGCTTATGGTGCTACTATGACACATAATAGGACAATTTTTCTATACACACTTTATATCTGCTCCACATACCATAACACACACACTGCACTTTATATAATTTATTATAGTTATACCTGCACTTGCCAGGATATACCCAGAGCCAACTCTGACCTCCTTTGACTGCTGTCTGTCCCTCATACTGAGCTGACAGTAACATTGCCTTTGTCTTCCTGATGTGACAGTATTTGTGATTTGTATTCTGTGTTGTCTGTCATGTTATGTTATACACAACCAAGACTTGCAGCCAAGCTTCTTACTGTGGGAATGTAATGTATGTGAATGTGAGTAACTCATACTCACTTTTAGAAAGACGGCACAATGCTGCAGTTTGGTATGAATGATCTAGTACTAGATCTAGGATCTACAGTATCCATTTGGACACACCTTCTGGACATTAAGTGTTTTTTGATTATTTAAAAATATTCTGCATTGTAGATTAATACTAAAGTCATCCAAACTATGAATAAATACATATGTAATTGTTTAGTAAACAAACAAGTGTTAAACACACCAGAATATGTTTATATTTTACATTCTTTAAAGTTGGCACCTCTTGCTTAGATGGCAGCTTTCTTGGCATTTTCTCAGTCAGCTTTAAGAGGTAGTCACCTGGGATGGCTTTCAGTTAACAGCTGTGCCTTGTCAAGAGCTCATGACTTGCATTTCTTGAGACATCAGTTGTGTGTCTACTTTGAAGAATCTAAAATCTAAAACATGTTTTGGTTTGTTTAATACTTTTAAGTTTACTACCGGTACATGATTCCTTATGTGTTCCTTCATAATCTGGATGACTTCAATATTAATTTACAATGTAGGAAAAAATGTAAAAACAAAAACACTAAATGATAAAATGTCCAAACGTTTGACTGGTCCTGTAGTTTAAGACAGCATCAGGTACAGGTTTCTGTAGTTTTACAAGTAAATGGAAACTTCACCGAGATTAACAGCCCCTAGTGAGAAAAGCACTGGAGAAATTTCCACTCTAGTGTCCTTTCATGGCATTTCATTTACGCTGCACTGAAAATACATAAGGCCAGCACAGTGACTTTGACCCTTATCCATTGACCTTGTCCTCCTTCAGAATCTGTCAATGTTCTTCATGTCACATGATGCTGAAGGAAGTGCACTGCACCTTGACAGATATCAAAGGTGAAAGGTCAGAGTGGATGGTCCATTCTGTGTGATGGATTTGGAGAGGAATGCTCCCGAATGAATTACTTTAATATAGCCCCATATTTTCCCTCTCAGCAGCTCCAGGCTGATTTAATTAATGCTTCAGTGTCTGACGGTCCAATCACATTCTCTGCCATGTTTACAGACTCCTACAGAGTGTGTAAGCCTTAATTCATGCTTTCCATACCTCATCAGGCCAGGCTTCCCTCTATGATCTCGTATAGAGGCGAGAGATCGACTCTGTGTGTGTACCCCACCCATGTCAAAACAAAGAGAGAACATTGGAGCTGATGCTTACACTTGCGGTTGGATATACAACACAGATGCACAGGCCTAATTATGACAGCCTGCTGCTGAGAGGATGAGGAGGAAAGATGAAAGCCAGAGCAATGAGGGCAAAAAGGTGAGAGTCAGCATGTAGCTCACGGTAGGTGCTCACAGCCTGAGCCAATCAACATTTGACCTACAATTGACAGTGATTACAAGAATAATGCACTTATTACAATTTAAAATGATTTCAAAGACCCCTTCTCTGGGTGATGAGGCAAGAATGTTTAAAAAGTAATGACATCTCTCACTTGCTGTCTAATTTATGATAAATGTTTTAAACACATTACAGCAGCGCTCACTAGTGACCAATCTGTCATTTGTCACTGCTGGTAAAATAAAAACCTTAAACCACTAAAGTGGCCAGTTGTAGAAGATGTTAAAAATGTCCTTAATTCTGTAAAGCCTGAATTAGATTAGATTCAGTTTTATTACCATTACAGATGTACAAGTACAAGGCA
This sequence comes from Crenuchus spilurus, assembly GCA_036984385.1. Classification (NCBI taxonomy): domain Eukaryota; kingdom Metazoa; phylum Chordata; class Actinopteri; order Characiformes; family Crenuchidae; genus Crenuchus; species Crenuchus spilurus. The sequence goes on along the minus strand of BRDA01062255.1, from coordinate 23,137 downwards.
ATTAAATGTAGTTTAGCATCTAACCAGAAGTGCAATAAGCAGTCAGTACAGGATGTACAATAAATACATTATATACAACATATAACCAGAGATATGGACAAATATGCATGTGAATATATTATAGAGGTATTGTAAACTACTGTATAATATACATGTAAGTGTATTCTAGAGACAATGTAGACAAAATACATCTTGAATAAAATTACTATAACATGATGTCCTATAAACATGATATACAGATGAAATCATTACTGGATAAGTCACAATGGAAGCGTTGTATATGTGTATTTTAATTGTATGTGCAGAATATGTAAAATTTTATATAATATATGCCATTTATGTATAATTTGTAGATGATACAGGTGAATGTAGTGCAGTCACTAACCTGAGTTCAGATATGTGAGTGTTAATGATGAACAGAAATTAGTAAGGTGATTTTTCTGGGGAAAAGCTATTCTTCAGTCTCCTCCTCCTGGTCCAGAGGCACCTGAACCACTAACAAAAAGTAGCTCAAATAATAAATTTCATGTATGACTCCTGTATCGTATTTGATACTTAAATTCATATTTGATGAAAAAATAAATAAACAAATAAATATATATATATATATATATATATATATATAGTGGTAACCCTACTTATGAGCATCCCTACTAACGAGTATTCCAGGTAATGAGTCGAGATCTCGGAATATTTTTGTTCCAGGTAACGGATAAAATTCCAAGTAAAAAGTAGCGTAAATTAGTTCAAGTATGCCAACCGCTAGGGGCGCGACAGTCATAGCATCCCCTAGATGCTACCGTAGAAGAAGAGGTCAGTCATTACCTTTGACTGCTGTCCAGTGAAAGTGAAAGTGCTAGTGAAAGCGACGCCTACGATACTGACAGCGCGGGGATCGCCAACCGTATGAACTTGATTAAATGCGATGAAAAATGAACCTTAAAATAGGCAATGGACCTTGTTTTTAT
>BRDA01062255.1:0-22159 GCA_036984385.1 Crenuchus spilurus | reverse complement strand
GTATATTGGCCGGCTGACACGGATTAATCAGTTTTACATGTATTCTTATGGGGAAAATGCATCCAGCTAACAAGCAAACCAGCTAACGAGCTCGGCTCCTGCACAGATTAAACTCGTAAGTAGGGTTACCACTGTATATATATATATATATATAACTTCTTAACAGTATTACTATTATTATGTAGAATTGTTGGAAATATACTCTTAGTATTATTAATAGTATTGGATGAAAAACTGGTATGGTGGTTTACAGGGTAATTTATGTTCATATTTTTTTATGTAGTCTCATTTGTCACCAGTAATTTTGTTAAATTTTTATATATTCATTCACAAAGTTATTTTTCACATACTATAAGCGACAGCAGACATTGTCAAAAAAGAAAGAAATTAAAAGATATGGAGCTTTGATATGACAACAACAACTTGCACATCTATTGTTTTGCAGTCTGTAACCACTGTGTATGAGCATCTCTCTCCAGTCCACTTCTAATAGGAAAAATAAAATATATCTTCAAAAAGAAAGCCAAAGAATGAAAGAGAATGAAAGAATAGTGATGCCAGTTTCAAGTGAAAGCATAACATGAATCTTGAAAGGGAAAGAGTAAGGAAGAGAGTGAACAACATTATCTAATGCTGCTGAATCACATCACTCATTTTATGAAAACCACTGTCTTTTGCTCCCTTCTGCTCATTTTCTTCTGCATTTTCTCATGAGGAGAAGTTGATATGCAGTGACTACATGGTAACTCATCCCATGTTCACTGCTGCAAATGTTGGCATTCCTGTGCCTTTGCTGAATCTTGATAAAACAGTTGAAACACTTGGTAGTGGAGCTGTAGGCACACAGGTTAGTAATATGTTGGTGCACGTACAGCTCTGCTGAACAAAGACTCCTGAGGACTGGATCAAATATTTTTCACCTTCTTTCCATATCTGTGTTTGACAGTGGTGTGATTTATTCCAGGCTGGAGTTTCTGGTATTCCTGCTGAAAAGCTCACCATGATTATCACTACCAACTTTTTGATTCAGTGGTCAGCTAGTCTAAATCCTGTTTATACAATTACATGCCTGCAGATGGTACAACAGTGGTGCCAAAAATGACATTTTGGTGTGATGCCAGACATAGAGGTGTAACACTCTGCTCCTGGAGATTCAGATTCCTGCACAGGTTTGGTGATTTTCCAGTTTAAGGACACCTGAACCAACTCAGTAAGTAAGGTTTAGTTCAAGGGTGTAAACTCCAGTCCTGGAGGGCTGGTGTCCAGTACAGTTTGGTGATTTCTCTGCTCTGACACTACAGTTAAACCTGGTCATTGCCTGCTGAGTTGAATCAGGTGTTTTTGATCAGGAAAATCACCAAACTGTGCAGGAATCCAGGACTGGAGATTGACATCCCTGGTTAAGTTGGTCTGCTGGTCAAAGCAAGATTCACAGATCAGATTTGTATGATTAGAATTGTCATATTTGATCACATATACATACAGAATCATTTCATATTTTCACAGAACATTTAGATATGTGGACATTGTGACTGTGAATGTTTACAATGTGTTTGTTGACAATATATTCAGAATGTTTAACAGGTTTTTGGAAAAGTTTAGAGCAGATTTCATCAAAATATAGATTATGACACTTACTGTTTTGACACTGTTGTTGCTGAGTTTGTGCTGAACAAAAGCCTGTGTAACACTTTGGAAAAAATTATTTTAGATGGGTATTTTAATTAATTTTGCAAAAAAGTAAAGGCACGTCAGACTACATCAGAGTGTCTGAAATATCCTCAGACTCCAGAGGGTTAAAGAACATTTCTGTGAATGGTTCTTAAAGTAGCATTTTTTGTAATTGAGATGTGCATGTGGGAAGAACATTTGACAAGAAACTCTATGGAGTAAAAGTTCTATACTACATAGCAAGCAAAGAATCATTTAAAGTAAAATGCAACAGAGTGCACACCTGCAGGCTTCTAGAAGGTTCTAATTAAAATACTGAGCATCCATTCTGAAACAAGCCCTTCCCTTGAATGATATTAATGGCGACAGGCAGCAGGAGACTATATCAATGTGTATGACTGAAAGACATTCAATTAAGTCTGTGTGGATGTCATCAAAAAACATACTGACCTTCTGTTTGATTGTTGTATCTGTTAAAAATGTATGATCAAACCAAATCAAAATTTATTTATAAACCGCTTTTTACAACTGATGTCACAAAGCAGTTTTACAGGGTTAGTAATAACAAACATCAAATCATTAATCCCTGATCCTCGGTGAGCAAGCCAACGGCGACAGTGGCAAGGAAAAACTCCCTCAGAGCTGGAGGAAGAAACCTTGGGAGGAACCAGACTCACATGGGGGGACCCATCCTCCTCTGGCCAACTAATTCTAAGTTTTGTCAGCTCATAAACGGCCACAGCAACCATAGGGTGTAGCTGTAGGACTGAAACAATAGGATTGTGTGGCTGCTGGTAGAAAGAGAGAGGAGTGGGTGAAGCTCCTAGGTGAAGCTCTAATGGTTTGGCATAAGATATTTTACATCTTATCTTGTGTATGATGCTAATAATTGGTCATTAATACTTTACATTATAGAAAGGTTGTAGGTCCAGGGGTGTACTGACGTAGGGATTTATAGTGAACTGAGATGCTGGGGCTGTCATACCGCTGCTCACGCGATCACTCAGGTTTGTTGACAGTGAGCAGAGGGATGCCACTGTCTCGGGGAGCTCCCATGCCTGTTTACCTTCTGGCTCTCTCCTTTTAGGTAGGCTGTTCTAGATAGTTCTGCCAGAGTCAATAGCCACACTCTGATATGTTTCATAATCCCCCTGCTCTATAAATCCAAACAGAACTAATTCCATTTTTGTCTTTTCCGAGTGAGTGATTGCCCATCAGTCCGGTCCAAGGCTGATGGAAGACGGACTTCTGGCCGTTATCATTGCTACCACTGTCATCATCATCATCCCTGTCCCACTACTGTCACCATATCAGTTCACCTGAACATTACAACAACATCACATGATTATGATCTGAAAGGCTTGTACGTAAAATGTTGGAGGTTGAGTGTTGTGAGCCTGTAGCATCAAGTAACTAAATGACTTTTCAAGGCCATAAAAGAAACATGAACCATTGTTGCTTCAAGATGTGAAGTCTTAACATATTTCTGATAGGACTATAACAGTAAAACAGAAAGATCTGGAACGAAGCAGCCACCACATACCACACACACTCATTTAAGGCAAAAACTCAGATCAGGAGAGTAATTATCTTCAGCAGAAACAGAAACTTCCTTTTAGCAAGTCAAATTACACAGTCTCTCCACACCAATTTATTTGCTGTGAAAATCCAATCCCTCTCTAGTTTTGTGCCTGCTTAACTTTCATGAGCAGATACTTATAAATGTTTAAAATGGTGTCTGCTTTGGATGCACAAAGCTTAAAAAAAGATGATGAAATAAAATCTGGAAAAGACAAATGAGTGAGCCTCAAAGATGAACAAATTACTACCTGCAGCTCAAAATTCAGTCACTTAACTGTAGACTTGTAAGATTTGTATTTTGCTAAGTAAGCTTCCTGAGCATTATTACTAATGCTGGGTATCATATTGATAGCTCAGCTTTGTTGGTAGTTGACGGTTTGTTTGGGTTGAAATTCCCTTTCCACGCAGATTTGAGATCAGGCTCCTGTTACCAGATTCTTCTTCTAAGATAAACTGCATGACTGGCTGAACTGGATCAGCAGAAAAGGGCAATTTCTCCAAATGTTACTGGCAATCACTGGACAAGTGAGGGGGAGCTTTACGGAGCTTTGCGTAAAGTGTTTAATTAAGCTCCAGTCCGGTGACATCCTGCATTAGTCAGACTGCGGAGATGCCAGAGAGATAAATGAGGTGTGGATTTTTGAAACTTTGTCCATGATAACCTCTCATTAATATTCAACAGAATTAATGCTGGCATTCAGCATACAGGAGCTACTAATTACACCACTGCCTATTTACTCAGGCCTGATGAAAAATGTACAAGTGGGGGAAATGCAGAGCACCGCACCGCATTTTGCACTTTAGTGGCAAAGGACACCTGATCACCACTTACAACACATGAAAGAGAAGTTCAAAACTAGTCTTATTATTTATAGCTCATCCCTTATGTCCTGAGTACTTCATGCATGCAACACATCATGAATCATCATGAATATGCATAAGTTAAGCAAGTTCATGCCATTATGCAGGAGCAATATATTTATTAATATCTTATCAAATTAACAGTTTTTCATGTTGTTCATAAAAATGATGGTTGTTTTCTAAAAGGATGACAGATCTTTGCTGGTCACTTATATGAAATGATTTCTCATGCAGTGTAGATAGATAGACAGACAGACAGACAGATAGATTGACCGTACCATCACTAAAATAGTGGAAAGGCTGAATGCGTGTTCTAGATTTTAGATGTTTAGCTTGACATCTTTCCATATATGTTGCTTAGGTAACATCTCACACATGGCAGGTGGGTGCTTTCCAAAATATCTTCTCTTTGGCAAGCTTTTGTCTGGGATCAAGAGGAAGACGCCAGCTATACTATAAGGATGTGTGCAAGCAAGACCTCAAGACCTTTCCTATCAGTATAAACAACTGGCAGTCTCTTGCTTTGGACAGGTGTACTTGTAGGCAGGAGGTGAAGGAAGCACTTGCCAAAAACAAGCACTCAGCGATGGAGCAATCAGCAAGAAGAGAGCCCACATGAACTCTCATGCTCACAATTCAGAACTGTCCCAACAACACATAGGGCTGTGCAACCACATCAGATGATATCTAATTCAGTCCACATCAGTCAAAGACTGAGCACTTTTACTTTTCCTGTATATCCTTTTTGAACCCTACTAGCAAAGCAGTGTGTTATTTGTATTCCTGTATGATTGTAGTTGTAGTATCTGTTTTCATTTAGATTCGCAGTAGCTATCAGGACATGCTAACTATGCTAATGCATCATCATTTCTTATATTCTGCAGTCTACATGTTTAAAGAGCTACACTAAAGGCCTCTTCTTCAGTCACTTTTCCCAAACAGTCCCTTCCAGCTAGAGAAGATATTAGAAAAAATATAATATAGGTACCCTACTGAGCACACAATTCTGAGAACATTAAAAAAATTGCAAAAGCAGACTCACAGCGTAAGATAAATGAAACAATAAAAGGACAATCAATTAAACATGAACAGTTTTACTGTATTCATTATACTAGCATATTATGCAGTTAATGTGAACACTAAAATGTGAATACATGTGGAGAACACTTTAATGTGCCATACAGGAGCCACCTCTTGAAATAGTGAAGTTAGGAACATTAACAATACATATAGCTGTGAAATATAAACTTGAATATTTTTATGAAACTGTTGTAGCCAGTAAACACTTGGATGGATGTCAAGAGATCTTTGAATGATGTTTTTTTCTCATCAACAGTGCCTCATTTGCCACATAGGAATAATTTCCTGATGTGCAACTACAGTCTCCACCTATTCAGTGATTATACTATCCTTTAAGCATTAAACTGGGAAATTCGTCCACATCAGCCTGTGCTATGTCCTTCTAAAATGATGCCATTGACATGTTAGTTCCCTGTGAAAGTATTCTAGCACTAAAACTATGCTCTTAATTGGATCACGCAGAGCACAGCCTCTCTCTGGTGCCATCAGAGCTGTGTAATTATACCTGTTAACAAAGGAGCTTGTTTGCATGCACCCCAGTGGGCCATATGGCGGAGAACAGCTCCTGTAGTGGAGACTGCCACTTCTGCTATTGTTCCCTTAGAGCGAGAAACACCACAGCCAGCTGTTGTGATGTGTGCTAGTCAGCGCCTGCACGAATGGGCCTGAATAATTGACCACTGGTTACCCAAGCTCTGGTTTTTCTCTACCGTATGTTTTCCACATACTGCAGCAAACGCAGAATCAGAACCCAGAGCAGATGGATATTCTACACCATGTAAGTTCATTTTTTAGTTGATTTTGGAACATTTGGAATTAGATTTGCAATCTCGTTTAGTCAGGTCTTGTATGTTTCATCTGCAGCTCTCCATGTTCAGACTGGTCTGAACAAGCACAGGAAGCTCCTTGGGCAAGACTCCTAATGTTACATTCCCTAACCTCTGTAACATGATTGAAATTGTAAGTCATTGTGGGAAAAGCATCTGCCAAATGGATAAATGTAAAGGTCAGCTGATAATAAGTGATGCATTTAATGCTGGCAGATTCATTAAGCCCACAAAGGACTGAGTGAAGGACATATGTGGCATATAACAACTGGATTTCAGTCCAACTAACCATAGATGCATTTGACTACCAAGTGTATACTGATCAACCATAACATTAAAATGACCTCATTACATCTACCCTCATTGCCCATCTTGTCAGCTCCACATACCATGTAGGTGCATTTTATGTAGTGCAAGTAGCACATCTGTTTCTCCACATACTTTGTTAGCCTCCTTTCATCCTGTTCTACAGTGATCAGAACCCCCACAGGTAACTAAAAACCAGGAATTAGTAAGACAGCAGAGCTGCTGGAGTTTCTAAACAACTCAGTGTCACTGCTGGAGTGAGAACAGTCCACCAATCAAAATTATGCAGCCAACAGTGTCCTGCGGGTAGGATCCTATGACCACAAAAGGATGACTGCACAGTAACTGATGAGCTGCTGTCTCTGACTTTACATCTAAGTGTGTCTAACAGAGTGGACAGTAAGTGGACACAGTGTTTAAAAACTCCAGCAGCTCTGCTGTGTCTAATCCACTCCAGCACATTCTAACACATGACCACCATGTCAGTGTCACTTCAGTGCTAAGAATGATCCACTACCCAAATAAGACCTGCTGTGTGGTGATTCTGCTCACTGAAGAACATGACTGAGAGAAATAGATGGACTACAGTCTGTAATTGTAGAACTACAAAGTGCACCTGTATGTATGTAGATAGAAGGTGATGGATTTAATGAAGTAGCTGGTTGATGTAAATGCATGACACAGTCAAAAATAAACAGGGTCCTAGTATCCCTATTTTTCATTTTTAAGCCCAAAAAAATGCTTAAATACAAAGTACAGGATGTTTATTACAACCTCAAGTCAAAAAAAGTTGGGACGCTGTGTGAAATGTAAGTACAAACAGAATGGAATGATTTGCAAAGCTCATAAACCCATATTTTATCTCCAGTCAAACTATCAGATGATTGAAGTGAGGCTTTTTCCTTTTTCATTTTAACTCATTTAAACCTCAAAAAGTTGGGATGTTGCAACAAAAAGCTTTAAAAGTGGTACTACTCAACAACAGCTGGAGGACCAATTTGCAATTAAGTCACATGACTGGGTATAAAAAGATCACTTTTCTCAGAAGCAGAGATGGGGTGAGGTTCACCAAGTTGCAAAAAAACTACATTTTTCAAAAAATTTCAGAAAAATATTCCTCAAAATAAAATTGTAAAGTCTTTGAAATCTACAGTACATAATATCATCAAAAGATTCGGAGAATCTGGAGAAATCCCTGTGCACAAAGGACGAGGCTGACAGTAAATATGGGATGCTGGTGATCTTTGGGTTAAAGCTGTATTGTGAAAGGAAGAAGACAAATGTTATCACAACACAGAAACTCTACTGTCTTTGCCAGGCCAAATCTTATTTAAAATGGATTGAAGCAAAATGGAAAACTGTTCTGTGGTCAGATGAATCAAAATTTGAAATTCTTTTTGGAAACCACAGATACGATATTCTGTGGACTCAAGAGGAGAGACTGCATCTCCGATGCTATAGGGTTGGATTAGTGTCTAAGCCTTGGGCCGCAAACACATCTTTAAAAGCACTATCAATGCTGAAAAGTACCTGAATCTTTTACAACATATGCTCCCATCCAGGTAATGTCTCTTTCAGGCCTTGCATATTTCAGCAAGACAATGCTAAATCACATACTGTTCATATATTTTAAAGAAATGGTAAAATGTCTCACTTTCAACATCTGATATGTGTTCTATGTTCTGTTGTGAATAAAATCTGGGTCTGTGAGATTTGCAAATCATTGCATTTAGTTTTTATTTACCTTTTTTTTACATTTTACACAGTGCCGCAACTTTTTGGAATTAGGGTTGTATTATAAAACAGATTTTTTTGCACAATAAATGCCATGTGGAGACCTATAGGGAAAAAAATAAAAAGGAGATCTTCTTAGTGTCTCATTATACTCTCTGAAAAAACAATGAGATCAAATGGACGTTGTGCTAAAATTAGACTAGTAAGACTAGTAAAATTAGACTAGAGTAGACAAGACTATTTTTAGGGAAAATAGACTCCTAATTTTAGGGAAATTATATTGAAGTCTTCTGAGCCAAAATAGCATTTGAGGAATAAAAATGTCCTCCAGGTATTTTTTTGAGGAACAACATTTAAATATCCTTGAACATGACTATTCTGATAGCGTAACTACATCTTAGTCATGTTTAAGTTACACTTGACATACCTCTCTCCAATAAGAATGTTGTGTTTGACCACTGCCAATAAATCTAGACAAAACCTAAAAATCAGGGAATGAAAGTCCTAACAGTTTCTTTCAGAGTGAGAAATTCAGCAGAGTCAGACGGCAATTTATTGGTTCCCTGCTCAGAAATGTCATGTCCATACACTGCCAGCAATTGAGCTTGCCACTCGTTTTTCACTGGCATCTTCATGGCCTCTGGAGTTCAAGATAAACAGGTGATCAACTCGCTGTGCCTTGCCCCTTCATCTCTCAGGACAGAGAATTGATTGCAACTCTGAGGAGACTGTAAATGACTGACTCAATAAAACTGGATTTCAATATCATTGTAATTACTTCTGAGAGAGGACTACAGACATAGAAAACATTCATACATCTCTGGCGTACTATTGCAGACTTGAGATTGGTAGGAGTTCAGCTTGGACTGTACAGAAACGAATGGGTGTTACACTGGTTACCACATTTATTGTATGGAAATGGCCATTTAGCATTTAACACTGAATAAAATGTGGTAGAAGTTGCACACAGTGTCATCATATTGTATTTCACCATTAGCATCCAGACAAGGCTTGAGTCCAAGTCATTTTTCTCTATGGGAATAATGAATGTCATCCACTATGCTCTGTGGTTATCTGGCGAGATCCAAAAAATATACTTGTTGTCCTATATATAATTTTCCCCTGAAAATCACTGTACTCTGTAAATTACAATGTCAAAAATAGTCTAAATTGAGATTTTGATGTATACATGTACTGTAAACTAAATGCAAACTAACACTTGAGTTTATTATTATTATTATTATTATTATTATTATTATTATTATTATTACTACTACTATTATTATTGAGTTTTTTAAGTGATTTTTTTTTTATTATTTTGTTTTACTTTTAAGCATTATAATATAAGCTGTGATAGTAATTATTTGAAATGGGTTGAATAAACATTATGCATTCTATACATTTAAGTACAGAACTGTACTGTTAGTTAGATTTACAACAACAGAGTACCGACATATACTGCCAGTTTATATATTGACAAACACTTTGTGTGCAGCATTGTCTTCACATGACAACATGTCCATTACGATTAAGAGAGGAAGAGAGGAGAAACATCACTGTCATTACATATCTAATTTGTATTTTCATTATATATATATATATATATATATATCCTTACATTCATGTAACTTAGTGACATCAAGTGAATGCAGTGTTAACTTGCTTGTGGGATGTACATAGTAATATTGATATTTGACTACTTAATGACCTTGCAGAGAGCTCAGAAACATTTGGGGAAAACATAATATCTGACAAAATATTTTTTGGTTCCACAGATATTGTATGGAAATGGCCATTTATCATTTAACACTGAATAAAATGTGGTAAAACTTCAGGTTGTGAGTATGTTGTGTGCGACTGGCTGCCGCTTCTCACCAGTGTGTGTGGTTGAGTGTGTGTAAATGGAGTGTGTTGATTGTAAAGCATCAATGGGTTTGAGAATGGCCTTATATAAGTGTAACATTCATTCTTTCATTCATTCTGGAACATTTTGTTTAGACTAGGGTGCAAAAGCATTAATTTTGTGAAATGGCTTATACCACAATTATGCCATTTGCCAGACACTTATCCAAAGAAATGTACAATGTCAGTCAGGTTACATGTTGTAGGTCATGCAGCATTAGGAGTCTTATCCATTGTCCAAAGACTCCTGGAGACTGAACCTGTGTGCCACGTGGAAGACAGCGTTCTTACCCACTGTATTATACCAACCAAAATGCCTTATTTGGACATGTCACTGAAAACAGAAGCATGCGTAACATAGAGGTCTATTTGTATGTAAAGGGAACTTCAATGCTAATGGTTCACTCATTTTGTCTTCCTGTGCATCTTGTGTTGCACCACAGATGGCAAGTTATGAGTAATTCTGATAAGAACTTAAAAAAGAGTACATCTAATCCATCTAGATCATTTGCCCATTCAGTGATTCCTGCAGCATTAGACTCAAATAAAATGTACACTATACTGCACTCTTAGTTGGATGCAATAGAACATGGAACAGCTGTGCTGCCATATTCATGCACATTTGAAGTTATAAGGCCTGTTTGACTTTGACTTCATAGACTGATTTCTCTGCAGCCCAACCTTTCCCTTTTCCCTCTGGCATCTCCACTGGCTGCTTCTATAAATGACTGTTCAAATAAATTCAAATATATGACAACGTCATAGAGAGCTAGAAAGCCTACCTTCATAGACTTTATATTTTTGACCTTTTTGTATATTCTAGTGTTCTGCTGTTTAGCACTTGCATATTCTCGTAAAAAGCTTCTTTACTATATAAAGGCTCCACACTGTAAAAAATTCAGTAAAATTGCTTTGCTGATGTATGGGCATTGTCTGATAAAAACTGTACCAATTCACTGGCAACATATTGCTATTGTGTCTTAAAATGCTGTTTCTGTTTCATTATGTTGTGTAAGCTGTGATCTGTGGTAGAGGCTTCTAACCAGTTCTCAAGGGCATCCTGCCAGCTTCCAATACAACTTAGCCAGGCAATTAAATACTGATTTCATGGCTCAGGTGTGTTGGGAATTGGATTGGAACAAAATTGTGAACTGGCTCCAGATCCTTAAGGACTGGGTTTGGAATCACTGGTTAAGGATATAAAGGGTTGGTTTTTCACTGGAGTAACCTCATTCCTCAGATGCCCTGGCAATTTTACAGCAGGAGAGATGGTAGAAAAGTTGCAATAATCTCTTGAAGACTACAGAATAAACTTCTATACACATGGAGTCAATGCAGTTATGTGTGATTGACTGTACAAAAAGTTTCAGCAAGAATTTGGAGCTGTCTTTATGCAGACTGCCAAAAGCTAAAGAAAGGAGAAAAAAGCTGTCTTCTCTGCAGCTATACAAGGTTTCACTGGGGGTTCATTCAGTCTGTTTTACGTGCACAAATACAGCTATAATGTTGGCCTACTGAGTGTCAGCTATGAACAAAGTAGACCTAACAAGCTCAGAGTTTTCCAAACAAAAGTCGTAATAACATACCTGTGTATATATATATATATATACATACTGTATATATACATCCACTGGTGTCATCATCACTTTACTTTTACCAACAAATCATGCCTTGAAGTATAACTATGCATCAACACTTTTATATTCCTTCAGGCTTAGCTTGTGTATTTCCACACCATCAAAATCAGCTGAGTATAAATGTCAGGGAACCCGATTCTTGGCCAAATGGGCCACTGGTTCTGTAGTAATTTGGACAGATCATTGTTGAGTCCAATTGCCTGTCATTTCTGTAACTTTCTTGATTATGTTGTTAACCCCAATAAACACAGCCAGGCTGGAGAATGTGTTCTGGTGAGAGAAGTGACGTCAGTGCATACCAGGGGCATTCGTAGGAAGTTTTGATACCCGGAGCCATGTATGTGAATCGTGCGGAGATGGGGGGTGGAGGGGGGGCGAAAAGTTGGCAAGCACGCACAGTGAAGTATGTCTTCTGGGGGCGATGGGGGTGGAATTTATGCATAAAGAGTATTTATCGTTCAGAGGTGGAAGAGGGGGAGTGCAGAGCAGTCGTTGATCAAACGGTTGTGCGTTGGATATAAGACCCGGGGCTATTGAGAAAAGACCCGAGGCTATTGCCCCTTAGCCTGGCCCTAGTACCACCTCTGTTGCATACCCTCTATACTACTGCCCACAATAAAGTTGCAAACTTAATTTTTTTGTACTAAAAACCATCATAATTCATTTAGATTTAACATGGCCTTTGTCCTTACTGGCTCTATTCAAAAAGCAGTCTGGGCTCAAACACTTATAACTTCTATGTGAAAGCATGGGGCTAAATTGCTGTAACCTGAATATGCTGATATACAGTGGGTTCAGAAAGTATTCATATCCCTTGAACTTTTTCACATTTTGTCACCTTACAGCCACAAACGTAAATGTATTTTATTTTAGATTTTAAATGATAGACCAACACGACCTACCACATAGTTGTGAAGTGGAATGAAAATGATACATGGTTTTGCCTTCAGAAGTCACTTAATTAGTTAATAGAGTCCAGCTGTGTGTAGTTTAGTCTCAGTCTAAATACACCTGTTCTGTGAAGGCCTCAGTGGTTTGTTAGAGAACACTATTGAATTGAACTGCAAACCTTACAAGACATGGCCGTCCACCTAAACTGACAGATCGAGCAAGGAGAGCACAGGTCAGAGACGCAGCCAAGAGGCCCATGGTCACTCTGGAGGAGCTGCAGAAATCCACAGCTCAGGTGGGAGAATCTGTACACAGGGCAACTATAAGTCTGTACTCCACAAATCTGGCCTTTATGAAAGAGTGGCAAGAAGAAAACTATTGTTGAAAGAAAGACATAAGAAGTGCTGTTTACAAGCTTACATGGCTTCTGGCAAACAGTAAACAGCACTTCTTATGTCTTTTTGGTTGGTTGGTTAAAATCTCAATAAAAAACATTTACGTTTGTGGTTGTAAGGTGACAAAATGTGAAAAAGTTCAAGGGGTATGAATACTTTCTGGACCCACTATATGTAAATAATTATTTTTTGGGTCATCACAAAAAACAGTTAATTCACTCATGTGGACTGGAGAGAGAACGGTACCACTGGTAGTGAATTATTATAACATTTGCATATTCTTCAAAGTAGCAAAAATAAGCAAACAGATGTTGGTTTTTGTGTCCTTTAAGACATTGTATAACTGTGCAAGGTATAGTTCCTCAATAAAGAAGCTGATCATCAGCAATGTCTATCAGCTGGTTTGCAGGAGTCCACAGCAAGTGGTGGTCATCCATAAATCATTAATGTGGCAGCAGTGAGGTCCTTTCACCATGTGGAACTGTTGCCGCCTCCAGGGACCATGAGGGAGTCGGTGACTCAGGTCATCAGCCCAGGCCATAGCTCTCGATTTCTTTCTTCTGCCTGCATCACAAATAGCCATAACGGCTAGGGCTGGCAGCCACTGTGACCTGAGCACAGCTACCTCACGCTAATGAGGTGCTAATTAGGAAAAAGAGGATTTCGGCCTTGGGCTTGTACAAAATGAGACCGATTTATGAAGCCAGCACTGAAGGGTCAACTCCTCCTCAACAGCACTCTTTGATAAGTTATCAAGCAGCATAAAAAATGGCTTTATATGATCAGAGAACATAACTGTTCATTAGGGTAGACACAGTTACTCCAGTATTAAGCAAATTTGTAAGAAATAGCTCAGCTAAAAATCAGATTTACACAATATCCTCTTTTCCCCAACGTAGTGATGAGTTAAGATATGCTGATGTTTATTATTAACAGAAGTGAACAGAAGTAATCGAGATTTTGGATGATATTGCCTTCCATTCATTTTTAGCTACATTATGATTGTAGCTTGAGTATGTATATTTAATTTTTTTTGGCCAAACTATTCCTTTATGATTTTTAATATGAATGTGGAGAAACTGCATGCACAAGCTGAATGTGCTCCTGATCTACTGCGGATCTAAAATTAAAATAATTCAAAACGTTAATTTAGTTTGCTCCAAACTGGAGAGCAAAAGGACATTGGATGAAATGGTACTCTAATTGGAAGAGCAGTTTGAGGATCTTCAGGATGCTACAGAAAGATTCAGTGGTGTACTTTTAAAGATAAAACTGTAATAATTGGTTCGTTTTCACTTTACGGTTGCCATGTTTTTTTGACATTGAGCATTTGGAAACAAAACTTAACAAAGTTTAGAAAAAAGTTTAACAAAGCCCCTTCAAATATTCATTCAAGCCAATTGAACAGTGTTCTCTGTATTGCAAACAATACTTGACTATGGGAAGAGCCCAGGTGAAATCAGCTTATTCCTGGTGAATAATGAGATTGGACTGGTGGGGGAAAAAAGCTGAAATCTGAAGGGCATGGAACAAGGTGTTTTGTATATCAATGAGCGATGGTGCTTATCCGACTTCCACACTGCCCCAAAGGCCAGCTGCAGAGCCAAGAAAAAACTCCTTGCTCATAGAGCACACAATCACTCTGTTACGATAAAGACCATTGTCTGCAGATGTCCATTGTGTTTCTTTAATTATCAAGAGGCAGGAGATAAGAATATTTACGCTCCTTCACAAAGAAACCGGACAGTGAAGGCTTTGAAAGTTAGTTCTCCTTATCAGTGCACAGGACAGTGTCCTGGCTGTCCTGCTAATTGACAGGTTGACTTCAAAGGTGAGGAATGTTCATATGAAGAGCTGTCAAAAACTTTAGAAAATCAATCTTGCACAGAGAGAGCACAGAACTACACGCTGTGCTGGCTAGAAACTCTCAAGTGCAGGTAACGATCCCAGATTCTACATTTTCTTGTATTTGATATATTTATTTTATTTAACCAACAGATACATGAGCAGGGGAAATTACTCTGATGCCAACATATAGTTATACTACACAGTCATATTAAAATGACTACCGTACCTAATAGTGGGAGTACCCTTGGCTCAGAGTGTTCACTCAAAGAGGATCCCTGACACTTTCCTTGTTGCTCTTGTGTTCATTATAGAGGTTAACTGGTCCACTGTGGAGAGTTAATTGCTCTGTACAACTCATCAGAGTCATTCCACTGTAGTATCAATGGTCTGTGGGGCACCACTGTTATGCTGTTGGGAGGCACTCAATGTACAAGACAAGACATTGTCACGACACCTTCACTACAGTGGCTCTAGAACACCTCATGAAGTTAGAAGTTTCTGAGATGCTACCACCCTTTACCTGGTACCCTATTATCATGACCTTTTGGACATCCGTGATGATCATTTTGCACTTTGCTACAACTGACTGCGGTGCTCACTTAACCTCCTCAGTCCGGAGACAGGACAGGTTATATATACATGCAGCAAACTCTGTCACATGACATCTCTGACAACCCAGGCCAAGTTTATTCCAAACCAGGGGTGGTCATATTTTGATGAGTATATATTTTGCAGTGGTACTTTATGTACCAATAACAGCCATAATTAATTTTACCTGAATATTGTCCATTTCTCTTTTGTCCCTTAAACCAGCTGTTTTTCTTGATGTCTTTAACAAGCATTTGTGTAAATGACTTCTGTTCTGATGTTCTGTATTGTGCCTCATTCAAAAAGCTATTCCAGCTGAAACCCTCCTTCTAAGTTCAATGGGAAGGACTGAGGTAAACCGTAGACTGAATAAGCAGAGACACAAATCCTTTGTGACATCATAAACACAATGAATTTAAATTGAATGGACTATGAAGCTAATTTAACAATGTTTACATATGACATCCAGCTCTTTTTTCTTTCAAAACAGTTAACACGATTAATTTTTATCCATGGTATAGGCTCTTCCCCCATCCCTACAGTTTAAGAGTGGTCTTATGAATGTAAGTGGAGATGGATAATTGCCCACAAACAGAATGTTTTTGGGGTTGGAGCATGAAAACGTGCTGCATGGTGGCCAACCAAGCATGTCTCCCTACCCAAATTAATAGTTTTAGAGACTTGGCAGAAGAAGTTCTATAACTTGAAGAATATTTCTCATTTTACCCGTTCAACTGAGTTTTCAAACTGTAGCAATGCTTTTACTAGAGTCCCTGTCATTGAGTGCCTCTGACAATATGACTTGTTCAGTTCTAGTTTAAAACAAGCCATATTACCACATCAGATGATATTGAGTCTGTTGAGTTGACCCACACTGGATATTTGATATTCATGGGGCCTCCTCTTGCTTTGACAGAATATTGTTTACATGCAAAGCAACCCCCTTATGGCTGATAGATAATCGAACTGCTCATCAAGGGCACAACACTAATGAAAACCAGGCTAACAACAACAACAAAAATCAACCTCAGCCTTGGGTGGCACGCTTTCAACTTCAGCCGATCAGCTTGTGTCCTGAACTGCAGGGAGCATAGAAATGAGGAAGGGGGTCGTCAAATCAATGATAAGATTGCATGGGAGGAGGTGGAGGTACAGCAGGATGGGCCAGGGGTCTCGTTGATCCCTCAGGAAGCTGGTATGGTAAAGTGAACAGCGTGTTGATTAATTTGATGGTTGGGATAAGGAGGCTACAGCGAGTGGCAGAGGTTAGTTGGCATGCTGAAGTACTGCTAGAAATGCTCTCATCTACAAAATTTGCTCTGATGTGGTGCTCGGATACGCAGGACAGAGCTGGCTGGAGTGATTGGTGCAGTGATTGGTCTTTATTGCAGAGAGCACTGGAGGAACAAAGGGGATTCACATATGTGGACTCTTGGTTAAAATCTCACATCTTTTCTCATATAAGAAAATGGAGTATACACTGAAGGTTAACCTTGTTCCCCAGCACCATAAACTTATCAATTAAGCACACCTCAAAATAATGGTTTGCTAATATGTACTGCCATAAGAGTAAGGCTTGTCTATATAGTGCCACTTATGTAATCCTACTAGCTGTGCCACCGCAGCTAGCTTCAGCTCTACTGAACTAAACGTTCAACTCCTGGTTTTAGCCAACTTTACAAGCCTCAAAAGCTTCACAGTTGTATAATCCAAGTCCAAATCGCCAAGACATCTCATCATTCAGGATGAACAGGAACCCTGCAGAGTCTGGAGCCAAGCAGCTGCAAGTACAAGAGAGGAACCCCATGAGGAGCCTTCAAAGACACCCTGGAGAATGTCCCTCTATCTCTACAGGATTTATCCTCTTCCCCTTCAAGCAGAGAGTAAAGGTCACTAAGGTCCAAGTCTTTACCTCTAGACTGCAGGACTGCACACTTCTGTGAAAGTGAACAGAAAGTCTTAAGTCCAAAAAGGCAGTAGAGGGGTGAAAAGAGGGCACCCATTAAAACCTCTATTTGTGGCCACCGTTATAAGAGAGTCCTTTCAGAACAGGTTATGCTAGGTGTGGACGGTATCAATCCCAGCCTTTTATCTCAAAGGAATGACTTGAAATTGAATCTACTGGTACAGAATGGACCAAATCAAAAGAGAGAAGTCACTGCTTATGTCAGTTGGATTTTTTTAAAGCACTGTTTTGTGGAAGTTCTCAGAAAACAGCCCCAGAAAAAAAGTAAGTAAAGGAAATGGGAAATGACTTGAGGATCACATTTTGCAGCAATTATTTTGCAGTTAAAAAAGACAATCCATACATTTTTGTTGTTGTTGTTGTTGTTGTATGTACACTAATCTCCAATATGTTCCTGTTTTGAGTTAAATTATTCAGCATTACAATGTGACTTTTGGGTGTGAAACATTATAAACATAAAAAAAAGCTTGAATCCAAATATTAACCATCTCAGGCACACAAGCATCAATGTTAAAATGGTAACAGCATATGCCAAACAAAGGTAAGAGAAACACTATACCACAGAACGATCCCCCAAATAGGCATGTTTGCAAATAAACTGAGAGCATGAAGAGTCTTTTAAAGCTTTAAAGAACTTTTACAGATAATGTAAGAATTCTACAGAAGCTAAAGAGTTCTCCAGAGGCTGGTGAAGACTAAAACCAACCCACCAGTAGCCTTCTCATCACTGAATGACACTAGGGTCATTCGAAGAACACACATCATCATTAAGGAAACAGCCCACCCCAACATGGTCTCTTTACACTCCAGCCATCAGGGAGATTTTGCAGGAGTATGAAGTCAAGAACAAGCCACTAGGCTCAGCAACAGCTTTAATGCACAGGCCATCAGATTTGTGAATAACCACTGCTGAGACAAGAACTCTCTGTCCAATAGTGTGATGAGCTCCAACACACACACATACACACACACACACTTTTCAATGCTGAACTCTACTGCAGATTGCATGCTATGCACATGACACTTTACTGCAGATTTTTGCAAAAGAGCTCTCTTCTTAATCAACCACTACATTTTAATGAGTAAAATGTCTTTTATTGTACATGCTTGATATTGTCTACCTCATATATTTTTCTCACATTCTCTTAGTTATTTTCTTTTATATCCAACTTATTTTCACATTTATACATTTTTAGATATTTTTTTCTTGGCTAAAATAGAAGAAATGTAGAATATATTGTTTTTGGTGTGATAAAACAATAAAAAAACTACAAGCTTGAATGTGAAGGTTTTGTTAAACCTCTCAAATACAAAAGCTAGTTCTCTAAAGGACCATACACCGAAAGATTTAATGGAACCAAAAGTGATTCTTAGAAAAAGCTGTTATGGCATCTTAATTTTAAGAACGCACTGCCATGTGTAATGAGGACTAAACCTGAAATTACAGCTAACAAAGCAACTTAATGATTCACTTGTTACTCTTTCTTCTTTATATCTGGACAATATTTTTTGAGAAAGTGAAAAGAGGGCTTTAGTCCATTTCTTCAACAATAGTCCTCTTTCCTACTACACTGTTGAAAGTGAAGTTGCCAAGTAACCACTTCAGGTTTTCTATGGGTCTTTTCATTAAATGGTTCTTCAATATGTTAGCATTTTAACTTCATTTCTATAGTGTACAGCTGTTTACCTCTCATCAATTGTGCCCTTCCAATGAGAAAATATATATTATGTAATTTACCTTTTCAGTTATTTTATTTCTTTTTAGTTTTGTACAAACTTTTATAGTAAAAAAAAAACTATACAAGCTTTAGTAAAAAAAAAAACAAAAAAACAAAACAAAAAGGAAATAAACTAAAAAACAGAACAAACACTTTTATAAAATAATTGATTTCCCTCCCACATTCCAAAAACATGGAGGTCAGGAAAGAAATGGTACTCTAAATTGTCCTAGTGTGGGTGTGTGTGTGCACAGCGATGGACTGGCACCCTGTCTTGGGTTTAGCTGAGATATTGTAATGCCCTGCCCTGCGTCTAGTGAAGGGGTAAAGAATTCACCACAACCCAGACCAGGAGTAAGCTGATAATGGATGGATGGACGGATGGACATTACAGAATGCATAAATAATTATACACATGCACGTTTTTTTTCACTGGAAAGGCAAATATTTTTTCAAGATTTTATCTACTTGGGAAAAGAATAGAAAACTTGTTAATGCAAAATAAGAGAATGCAGGCTAAACTACTTAAATGGGGCACCACTAGACATCGCTTTCATGTGCTCACATGCTCCACTAAACGTTTGCCGTGCCCCAAAATGACTGATGAGGAAAAGGCAATATGTTCTCCTTCTCAAGGCTGAAAAGGGCTACGGGACAATTGCCAGGCAGCTTGGTGAAAAAAGATCAACTGCTGGAGCAATTATTAGAAAATGGAAGAAGCTAAACATTACTGTCAATCTCCCTCGGACTGGGGCTCCATGCAAGATCTCACCTCGTGGTGTATCAATGATCCTAAGAAAGGTCCAAGGTTACTGTGGCTAATACACTAAGACATCATGGTTTAAAGTCATGCATGGCAAGGAAAGTTCCCCTGCTTAAATCAGCACACGTCCAGGCCAGTCTTAAGTTTGCCCATGACCATTTGGAGGATCCAGAGGAGTCATGGGAGAAAGTGCTGTGGTCAGATGAGACCAAAATAGAACTTTTTGGTCTTAATTCCACTCGATGTTTGGAGGACGAAGAATGATGAGTACAATCCCTAAAACACCATCCCTACTGTGAAGCGTGGGGGTGGAAGCTTCATGTTTTGGGGGTGTTTTTCTGCACATGGGACAGGACGACTGCACTGTATTAAGGATTGTATTGTATTGTGAGATTTTGGGGAACAACCTCCAAACGTTTGACCTCTGTAAAGGCTACTGTACCAAATATTAACATTGATTTTCACAGGTGTTCAAATACTTATTTGCAGCAGTAACACACAAATAACATACATTGTGATTTCTGGATTTTTTCTTTTAGATTATGTCTCTCACAGTGGACATGCACCTAAGATGAACATTTCAGACCCCTCCATGATTATAAGTGGGAGAACTTGCAAATTCACAGGGTGTTCAGATACTTATTTTCCTCACTGTAAGCTATGTGTAAGATTTGTTTTAAATTTTGATTAATAGGCTACACCGTGCCACATAAATATTATGACCCCACAGATTTATGGTAGATACTACATTTCCCATAATGCTCCAATTTCCATTAAAATTATCATAAAAAAAACATTTAAAAAATCAATGTATTATAAAGCCAGGAACAACAAGATGGTCAACTTGAAAACATGGAGTGGAGCACAGTCTCCAGACTTAAACCCCATCCAGCTGATTTGGGATGAACTGGACAGAAGAGTGAAAGTAAAGCAAACCTACAAGTGCCAACATTTATGTGACGTTCTGCAGCAGATTTGAGAAGAACTGTCTGAAGAATATTTGATGTCTATTGTAGAAAGAATGTCACGAGTGTGTTCAGCTGTTATATCTGACAAAGGTGCTACTGTGATGAGTCCAAAGTTTAGATACATTTTGGTCTACAAACTGATTCCATGAGTTCTTATTTAACTCTCTGCAGTTAGCGCTCCCACCAGCGGAATTTTTATGAAATTCCACAAAAACACTTATATAACTCTGCAAGATTTTATCTTAGAAGCAAAACAAAACATACCCCGAAAAACTTGGTCTACTTTTATATATATATATAGGTTTAATCGAAATATATTTTTAGATATTTGTGAGAGGAGCTTAAATAAGCAAATATACGTTTTTCAGAGCAAATCAGACAGCTGCACATTTTATGATATGATAGTGACATGGTAATTCTGTACATTCCATTGGTGGATTATCGGCCATGGAATGTGTGGAATATATACCTGAACAAAGTCATGTTAGACTACATCAGAGTGTAATACCCTCAGACTCCAGAAATTTAACTCATATGGTTTAATTTCAGAGCGCAATGTGACATTTAACTTAATAATAAAAAAATGGAAAAATTGGGGTGTTCTAAAACTTTTGACAGGAAGTGCACAATGTTTCCATGTTTAACATCAACTAAGAGAAGTTAATGCTTATGCAGCTCAGAAAACACATACACACACATTTTAAGTTAGCAACTGTTATATAATGTATTAGATTTAATTACACCAAGAATACTGCATTTAATTTAGAAATAATGCTGCCATATACAGTTAATGTCTGCATGTTTTCCTTACTATGGATATAACATGAATTGTGTATATTTTGCAAAAACTGGCAAGTATTTATTTATCTATTTTGTGTGTGTGGGGTATCATGTTTTAGATGACAGCATTAGTAAACCAACCAACAAGGAAGCATCTATCAGGAGAATCGGGAGACCAAAAAAGTGCCTTAGGCCAGGTTAACACCACAATCATAGCCCTGTTTTTCAAGTTGCTGACTGTTTTCTGGAAATTGCTGACAAAAGCCTCAGGTCGGAGGTAAATCTGTGTTCGCTCGGTGCTGGCTTGGTCACTATGTCAGAAGTGCTGGAAGACACAATCTGAAAGCTTGCCAAGTGATCATCGATGCCTTGCAAGCCCCTGACAAATATCTAGCAGGTTTTAATATCTGGACCTGTCGGCGAGTCTAGATCCAGTAGTGTGAGAAGTGTTGTGACTGAAAGTCCTCTTGTATCTCTCGTAAATCCGCTGTATCTTGGACATGCATGCAAATTGTGCATCTAGATGCCCTTATAAGTGCTTTTATACGCTCAGAAAGTGTGAAAAAAAGAAAAAGAAAAGAATATTATAGATGAAGCTCTGGATTGAGACAATGCAGAGGTCATTTTTTAAATATACTGCATC
>BRDA01062250.1:20315-31353 GCA_036984385.1 Crenuchus spilurus | reverse complement strand
TATATATATATATATATATATATATATATATATATATATATATATATATAATTTGTTCTTTGAATCAAATGTGAAATGACTGCATGCAATAATGTTTGCAAGTGATCCGCATGGGTTTCTGTGGTAACAATGTAAGTGTCAATAAATACATAGCTATTCTGCTGCGTCATCTCAAACTTCAGACAATCGTGCTGTCAACATTAAGCACAAATTTTTGGTCCTTGGATCCCAGCACTTCCAATTCCGATTTGATGTTTCCATTATCATGTTAAGAGTGATAAGCACTGATCCGATTTGTATGTTTGGAATTGCAGTTCAAGCCACTTCCAAATGTGTTGTGTGGCAGATTTGCTAAAATCGTATTTGATCTGGTTTTTGACTGTCTACACTATGAAAATGAATCTACATTCAGTCTAGATATGCCATGAATCCGATTTGGGCTGCACAGAGTCTAAGTTTGTAGGAATTCCTACAAGAACTGAACTGATTGTGTTTTCAGTTGTTCATTTTTGCCATCAAGCATCACTTTTCTATTGATTATTTTTGCTTAATATGGATCTAGGGTCCCGAGCTCAAATGCTTAATAAAAGACTTTCTCTTAGAGCCACTCTACAGAGATGTGGAGACTTGGAGCGTTTACAAGATGCAGATCAAACATAGTTCTAAATATAAATATAAGTGGAGAATCACCATGGTGAGCGTCATTAATCTGTGCTTGTTGTGTTGCATTATGGATGCCAGTAAGCCACTGAACAGAGTGAAATTGAGAGATATTGATGAGGTAAAAATGTCAGATTGGCATGGCTCCAGTCAGTAGAGCAATTGCAAACAGGCTTGGCCAGAATACGTTTGCTAATACTTTATCATTTGTGAACTGTACTTATTAAAAAGGCCCAAGTGGGCTGAGGAGTGTGTGGTAAGTGCTTACACAGGGATGTTTAACAGCAGAAGAATAACACATGGAGCCATATGGTCAGACTGTTGTCTGTGACTGGTCAGTATCAGACCCAGTGGCTCTGGACAGAGGCACCAGACAACTGCCCCCTCAACCAAGCCTTCTCCATCTGTGCTACTGACTGGCCAATCTGTGCTCAGAGCTGCTTCAACATGCAGACACATCTCTCCCACACAGTCCAGCTGAATGACCCTGTATTGTGAGCTTAATATTTCAACCCACTGGGTGCAAAAGAAATTCTCCTTTTTCTCACAGAGTTCTCTTATAGGACAGAATAGATCTATTACAGCCAGACGAGGACTAATAATCTGATTAATTTAAATGCATTCAGCCTTTTCAGGGAAGGCAGAGCCAAGTTTTATCCCTCAAAGAAAAATGACCATTTTGATTGTAGCCATGCTCTCTGACTCAGACTGCTTCTAAATGGGATAATTGATGAGAGAGAGTGAGAGAGAGTGAAGGGAAGGAATGGTTGACATGTTTTGAGTCTGCATTTAGACATCAAGGCAGACTGTTTCAGTGCATTAGTCACACTGGAGAAGACTGTAGGTCAGGGTTGAGGGGCAGTTAGAGGACATGAACTGGTCTGTGGTGCTACAGTGGTGTAATATCTCAGTCCTGGCTGATTTTTCCACATTCTGTAGGTAAGATGGGGAAGACAGGCTGAGATGTCCTGTAGGTTTATCACATGCAGGTGAAATATCCATTGCACACTAGCTCATATGAAGGCCTAAAAGCCGGGTACACACTAAGAAAAGAGATACTGCACAAATGCATTTGTTGTTGTGCTCATGCTTGAAGTAAGAAAGTAAGCTGACTAGCTAGCTTACAGTTAAACAGTATATGAAATTGTAAATTAATTTAATTTGTCAGTCATAGATTACAGTGATCCTGCATCTATTCGCGGTTCAGCATTCGCAGATTCACCTATTCGCAGAATGTTCTCTAGAACATATCTACTTGTTATTCACGGAAAACCCACATATTCGCAGTTTGTTCTGTAGAACATATGCACTGTACAACAGTTTGGTATGTGCATGCTCCAATACTCAAACGCTATTGGCTGGCGTTCAGATGGCCGTACAAGGCCAGCTCTCATTGGCTCATCCACACAACACACAGCCACTTTTGCGGGAGCCGTAGGCCTGACTAGTTTTGCTTTTCTTTTACCACTAAGATGCCCCCTAAATGCCCAGCTTCTTCTCAGGCTTCCAGCACAAAGTGTAAGCAGAGAGAGAGAAAACTATTTTCTACGTCTTTACACGTGTTTCTGAAGTGTTAAGGATGATAGTTTAAGGCATAAGGTTGGATTTAACCATCAGATGTGGTAATACTTCGCGTAGGACAGACAAAAGACCAGGTTTAAATAGAGCCTCAGCAAACAGGTGAGAGTGATTTCAGAATTCCGGTGAAGATGACCTTCTGACTCTCCCCTCATTGGTGGAGCATGTGCCTCTCACGTGAGGGCTGCTGGGAAGTGGAGTTCACAGCCTCTCTGCTCTCCATAGAAGTCCTGACACACAAGTATTCGCAGATTCGCGCTTTTCGCAGTAGGTTCTGGTCCCTAACCCCGACGAGTACAGGGGGTTTACTGTATTAACACATTTTTGTACATAATATGAGCACAACATCTGTTTTTTACATTATGTAAATAATTCATTGATTAATAAACAGAGCATAAAAATGGTCAAAAATGTCCTTTTTAAATTGTTACATTTGTTTGCTTTAAAAGTTATTATTAATTTTGTTAGCACTTTGAAGATACATGTTTTAATATTAATAATAATAATATGTTCAATTTACATAGTGGCTTTCACAAACCCAAGAACGCTTTACAATTATAGAACCCTAGTCAGAAGAAAAAAGAAAAGTTTTTAACTGAGTCTTAAATGAAGACCGATCAGAACAGTCACAAAGAGTTTGAGGTAGAGAATTCCAAAGAGTTAGAGCAGCGACACAAAATTATCTACCATCCATCGATTTTAATCAGAATTCCAGTGCCAGAAGACCTGAGAGTGCGAGAGGGAACATATAAATGAATAAGTTCCCTGAGATAAGAAGGGGCAAGACCATGCAAGATTTTAAATGTAAGGAGAAGGATCTTATATTTAATATGGGAGGTGACTGGCGACCAGTGAAGTTGTTGCAAAACAGGTGTGATGTGCTCAGAACGTTTTGTACAGGTGAGAGCCCTTGCAGCTGAATTTTGTACATACTGAAGACGGTTAAGCAGAGTGGAAGGAATACCAAAAAGAAGAGAATTACAATAATCGAGCCTAGAGAAAATGAAAGCATGAATCAACATCTCAGCATCATTGTCAGATAGAAAAGGGCGGAGGCGAGCAATTTGTCTAAGGTGAAAGAATGCAGTTTTAGTCAGCGATTTTATATGTAGCTCAAAAGTAAGCGAACGGTCAAAGAGTACCCCTGTTTTATTTGGTTTTGTTTGTTTTTGTTTTGTTTTGGTTTTTGGACATTTGATTATATATTCTTTCTTATTCAAGAGAAAACCCTGCACCCCGACTAAGGCGCTATGATCTGAAGATTGCCAGGTCATGCTGCTTGCCATCGGCAGCCATGGCAGAGAGAGCAAAAATTGGCTGTGCTCTCTCTGGGTGGGTAAGATGGCACTCTTTCCCCAGCACTACTAATTAATGTTGGCTGGGTTTGGCATCTGTCAGGAGATCCATCAGAACTGGGGACTCATCGACTGCCTGGAGGTGATGTATTGGCAGCAGTTAGAAAAGAGGCGATGGCTTGACTTCACATGCATCGGAGGAGGCTTGTGTTAGTCTGCACCCTCCTAGAGCAAGTGACATTGCAAGTGATAGGAAGAGTCAATGAATGGGGGGGTCAATTGGTTACACACATATTGGAGAGAAAAAATATTTTGAGATAACACATGTAAATATATCACATAATATAATGATTATATATAACATTGTGATTAATTCAGATATGACTTTTAATATAATTTAATGTAAAGAGTATATACAGTGGTAACCCTACTTATGAGCATCCCTACTAACGAGTATTCCAGGTAACGAGTCGAGATCTCGGAATATTTTTGTTCCAGGTAATGAGTAATACTCCAGCTAATGAGTAGCGTAAATTTCTTCAACTATGCCAAACCGCTAGGGCGCTGCGGTCGTAGCATCTCCTAGATGCTACTGTAGAAGAAGAGGTCAGTCAATACCTTTGACCGCTGTCCAGTAAAAGTGCCTGTTGAAAGTGATGCTAAGGTAGCAAAAGGTAGTGAACAAGAAAGTTAGATACATTTTACTTTTACTTTTCATATGATAAGTGTAACCATGCCATACATGTACGCCTGTCCTCCTGTCCTCCTGTCCTTCTTAGCCGCCAGCCTACACGAGCATCTTCAGTCTCTCTCTCATTAGCGGCCAGCCTACACGAGCGTTTATTTTTTAAAAACCCATATAAACACATTATTTAGCATATTAAAGTATACTGTATATTGGCTGGCTGACACAGATGAATCAGTTTTACATGTATTCTTATGGGGAAAATGCATCCAGCTAACGAGCAAACCAGCTAATGTGCTCAGTTCCTGCACGGATTAAACCCGTAAGTAGGGTTACCACTGTATTGCGCCTGTCCTAGCTACACTTATAATAGTGTAATACACTGCCCAGTGCCCAGTGAAGGGGGGCCTCACCATGACCCTGACCAAGATTAAGCAGTTAAAGAGATGGATGGTTGGATGGATGGATGGAGTATATATTGTAAAATGTTATTGGGCCTCATTCACCAACCAATTCTTATTAAGGTCCCACTTCTACAATTTTCAAAGATTTTGCTATTCACCAGTGTTTTCTTATTTGGGATTTGTGCTTCTGTAAGATTAGAATCTATGCCCACTTGAGAGCACAAATTTGAGTGCTGACACAGACATGACATGCACAGACATAAACAATTCTGCAGTTTAAGATCACCCCGAGAGACTGAGATAGAATTTTCACTGGGACCTTTCTGAAGAGTACATTTAAGAATTGAAAATTTTTTCGATATTGGTGAACGAGGCCCATTAAGCTGAGACTTCAAAGATAAGTAAAGACACCAAACTGGCTCAGATCTGTAAGGAGCACAGCAATTATTTTATTCATATTTAGCAGTTTTATTTGCTACATATAAAACTATTGCACTATATTAATTACTGTATCATTTCACGAGAAGCTAAACAAGGGTCCTATGCTTGATTAACAGCAGAAACACAGTTCTGCGTTTGATATTTTGAAAAATATCAGTCACACACATTTAGATGAACTCTGTAGTCTAAGCATTTGACCTCAGAAAAAAGTCTCAGAATGTCAGTGGAAGATTGGGGGATTTTATTAGATTTCTTTGTTACGTTTCTGACCTTCATAAGTGCAGGATGTGCTGGAGATGGGTTGTTGATGTGATTGTGAGTGGGGGGTGCACATTTCACATATCCTAGAGCTCTACAGGCTTAGAGCTTGAATGGATTCTGTGCGAGATTCAGACAGTTAGGTGAAGGTCAGACTTGTGGGTAAAGGGCAGCACAGTGCACTACTCCTGTGGGAAAATGAAAGAAATTACAAAATCCCAGAGTTCAACAGCAACACTGCTGGAGATGACCTGACCTGTCTTATGGCTGTGTGTCTACCAGGCAGTAAAGGGCACAGGTGATGAACACCAGACCCTGCTGAGAGTCATGCTCATTCAATAGTACATGACTGTCTACTCAAGACTAGCCAGTCTTTCTTCTAGTTGCAACACTTGCTCATATGAAAGCCTACAAGCGGAGTACACAGTCAGAAAACAGGTACTGCACACGTCCCTTTTTGTTCCCCATACTTTAAGTGTAATGTAGTTGCATTCATGCTTGAAATAAACTAAACTGACTAGCTTGCTAACAGTTAAACAAGAAAGTTAAGAAGTTTCTCAATTATTATTCAGTGTAAACCAAGGTTGAGCTGTACGGACAAAGCATTTGTGATGATTACGATCAGGATACGAGTAAAACTCGTCAATATCCGTGCTTGTGCTGAAGGAAAATCCTCATTGGGTAACTGACTGTCTTCACAATCAGCCAGTCATTGACCAGATTGGCCAGTCATACAGAGCACCTGCCCCTCCCTACACAGACACATCTCTGTGTGTGTGAGAGTGGAGCACAGCTCTGACTGCACAGTCACTCAGTCACACACACACATACACACACACACACCTTAATCAATATTGTTTAACTTTGTGTGGAAAAAAAATGCCAAGAATGTTAAGTAGTAAAAATAAATAAATAATTGAAAGAAAAAAATCAGTTTGATCATAAAATAAAGAAAATAAAAATGAAAAAAGGAAGCTGTGTTGAGTATGACAACTCTTGTTCATGAATAGTAAATAGTTCTCTTACTTTTGTAATCAAAAACATTGATTTGAATCTCAATGTTGAAGCTGTTCTGTAAATAGCTTTCAAATAAACAATACATATAGCAACGTCTGATCAATGCATGTACCGATTTAAGCCACACCCACTTCAGGTTAAACCACGCCCAATTCTGGTTTAGAGCCCGCTCACTCCGAGTACAGATACGGATACAGATAATTTAGATGGTTGAACAGATACAGATACAGATAATGGTGTACTCGCTCATCCCTAGTGTAAACCTTTGAAATAAAGAACATACCAAATGCTTCATTGTCAAATACAAAATAGTAAAGAATGTCACTTAATGACTGCTTGCATAGCTTTCAATGTAAGAAAATATTGTTGTGTGAAACAATTTTAGTTTGACTTTTCCTGCTTTTCTGATATGTGAGATTTGAAGGGTTTGGTGTGGCAGGGTAAGATCTGGTACAATGCATGAGAATTGACAGTTGTACCCTTACGCATGAAAAAATCACTGTGGTGCACATCCTCTCTGTGCTTATTGATTTATTGTAAAAACTTGTGAAATGCACTCTTCACTTAAACCTGTCAGCTCTTAAAATGACTTTTGGATTAAAAGTACATTTGGGCTAAAAGTTCATATTTTAATACAAGCTTTTAACAATATTTTGATAAGGAACACCCTAAAGAACATGATCCTCTAGACATCTTGTAGAATTTTACATGACAACACATACTTAGATGAGATTCTGCTTTTGCCGATGTGACTTGGAATTACACCTCCAAATTTAACCCACCTGTGCAGTGAAACACATACAATAGTGAGCACACTAGGCTGTGAACATGTGCCCGAAGTGGTGGGCAGCCTTGTCCACAGCGCCCAGGAAGCAGTTGGGGGTTAGGTGCTATACTAATACCTATAAACTCACAGTTAAAAAATTATTACTACTTACATCAAAATCAATATTGACTTTTTTAATGTGATCACTTATCTGCTCATATTTAATAGACAATAATTTTCTGTGATCTTCTGTTAAATTATAATTGTTTTACCTTCCTTAATCATCTTTTGAAGTTTGATTACCTCATCATGTACTGGTGGGTGCTTAAAATTTTTAATAACCAATCCAAGCATTGTGTTCCACTTTTCTTTTTTTTTGCTTTCATTGTTTATTTTTGCTGTTAATGTTTATTTCTTTTGCTGTAACTTGGGTAGGTGAGTAACAATTTCAATCCGCTGTATGTCCTGTACATATGTAGAATTGACAATACAGCTACTATCTATCTATCTATCTATCTATCTATCTATCTATCTATCTATCTATCACTACTTTCTCATTCATATTGACTTTAACAAAATATTTGCAAGGATATTTTTTTTACATAATTGGAAAATATCATTTCTGAACATTTCAACAGTGTCTCTAAGCTTTGGAAGGACAGTGTAATATCATAGCACTGGCTGATATATTCACCATAACCGCCGTGAGTCCTCATGTTTTTAATTTTCCTTTTCGAAAGCTGGCTGAGAAGTTGCTGATGGGCAACACGCTGATGCTCCACTTTCTGAAAGGATATGCTTTTGCTGACAGTGGCATATTCCTGTCAGTGTGCAAATAATTTGTTTGAGGACAACAGAGGTTGACGATGCTTAAAATAATTATTGTGACATTAGTTATGTACTGTATCATATAGACATCAACTTACGTATCACGACAGTTGTTTCATTGAAAGGCACGACGGTTTGCAACATTGTGTAACATTTCACAACGTTCCCTCAGGCATATCTGATGCATTTGCAACAGCACATGATGCTCAGATTCTGCTGGGTGGGATGTACACTCCACACAATAATTATTGCTTCTTATAAACCTGTCGGGAACATTCCTGTAAATGTTTGTCAGTACCCATGGTCAGTTAAACTCTATAGAGTCAAAATCATTCACAGTCATCCTGATGGCATTAAAAGACAGAATTTGCTATGAATGTCCTTCTGAAATGGACACAAAAAATGAAGACTTTGTAAACGAAGGCATCAGTAAAGATGATTGTGTGAGTGGTGTTTCATTCAAGTTAGATAATGGGCTTTTAATGGCAGTTTAAAAGCTCTCTGTGTTGTTTGCTTGGTTTAGAGCATTTGATTTGTTTGTTTGTGTACACTCTAGTCTCCTGCTGAGTAGCTTAATGAGGGAAGCTCTCTCTTCCTCCCTCTCTCTCTTTTTCTTCACCACACTCTTCTTCTATCTTGCTCTTGTCCTCTCTTCTCCACACACTGTGTCTCTCATTCTTCCCCTCTTTCTTTCTTTGTCTTGCTGTCCCCCTTTCTTCCTCTCTCTCTCTCTCTCTCTCTCTCTCTCTCTCTCTCTCTCTTTTTTTCTCTTTCTCTTGACTGAGTCATGTAGATGCATGCTGGAACCGTGAGATCAGAGCTGTCTTAGACCACTGTCAGCTCCACATGTGTGAGACCTGGGCATTGAGAACTGACAGACACATGGCGTCAACACCAGCCAAAGAGCGCTCAACCACCACTCTCACTTCTCCCTTACTATGGCTGCTTTTACCTCTCTTTTCTGTTCCCTGGTACACTAGGCCTGGTGAAACCATGCAAGAGTAAATAAATAATTGATTCACACTGCATTTCTGTGAAGTTGCTGTTCATTCAGGGGTATCAGATGACCCTTATGGATCTCATGGAGATTATTACTGAATATAAGCTGCATATCAAAACAATAAAATACTAGAACTTCCATGTTTTTTTAATAAACAAAATCTAATCATTAAAGTGTGCAATAAGAGATTTCTACAGGTACAAAGGCAACAATGACAATTAACAGTTTGTTATTTAGTATCATTAAATGATTGGTCATTACTTACAATATGTTTAATAAATAATTGTGATTAAATATAGATTTTTTTAAGTTTATCTATATTTAATCTTTTTTTAATTTTCATATTTATTTTTTTAAACAGTACAGTGTTGCATAAAAATGGAATATTATGCAAAAGTTAATTTGTGTTTAGGTAAACTGATATATTCTTGTCAGAAAGCATGTAGGGGTGGAAGAGGTGAATGCTGCATGTGTCAAAAATCTTTTTATTAACAAAACTCAAAACTTGTATATGGAACAAACACTGTGGCTGTGGGTGACAAACACGTTGACAATACAAAGAGCAATGAGACATGACTATGAAGACAATATAATGACATATAAGGACTATGAGACACAAGGGAAGCTTTAAACCAAATGTAATCAGAGCAGTGATGAGGGACCAGGGCTGTGCGATGACAAGACAGGTGTAGCCAATGATGAGACAGGGCATGATGTGACGAGGGCTGAGACAAGAGAAGGTAAACAAAGAGTTCATGGACGCAAGACTGAGACAGGGATGAAGCTGTGGCAGGAGGTTTCACAATTTTATATCAATATATTCAGTATATATTGATTATTTTCCTACATATACATACATACCATAAATGAGGTTGGAGTCACTATTAAACTGTGCATGAACCAATTAAACTGAACCATGACAACTCCATTTGGAGACTCATCAAATCCACAAATGCTGTTGTTTCACATACTTGATCTTTTGTGTTGAGGGGTGAGGTAGAACAGTGTCACTGCTTTTAGTTCAGTTTTTAAATTTTGTGAGTTTATAGGCTATATTAAAGCTGTTAACTCTCCCCTGGACATTTAGCACATATTTTGGCAAGACATCATAGGCTGTAGGAATAGTGTGTATACATCAGAGATTAGGGCTGCCATGATTAGTCGACTAGTCGCGATTATGTCGACTATTAAAATAGTCAGCAACTAATTTAATAGCCGATGCATCGTTTGTTAGTTTTTTTTTCTTTTCTTTTTCTCTCCAAACTGCTGCGTTTTTCTCACCTTCCACTGCTGCGTCTGCCTTTCTGTCCTTGACGCACATGCGAAGTAGTGCTAACCGGGGTAGGCCGTGGATGATGTTAAAGGACGTTATACAGACAGGCTCTGCTATCATGGCTACCCGGCAACGGAGCTCAAAAGTGTGGGATCATTTTAAGAAAATGAAAGAGAAACGTGTGCAGTGCAATATCTGCAAGGCAGAACTTGCCTACCACGGCAGCACAACTGCGATGCACGGGCACCTGAAAAGGAAGCCTGTTGTGGCTGATTGTGACAATGATGAAGAGGGACCGTCATCTCGTTAAGCTAAATTGCTAGTTAGCTGCTAAAATTAGTGTAAACAGAGAGTTAACTTGCTGCTTACTCATATTTATAGCTGTAAAAGTTAACATTAGGGATGACGATTTGATTCATTAGCCTTAGCACACATTCATGTGTTTTCTGTAATGTTATAACAGTCATGTGTTTGAATAGCATTGCTAATGTTTTCTAATGTTACGTTTCAGTGCTACGTTTACACTTTATGCTAAAAAGTTAAATAATTGTTTGTTGCAACAAGCTGCATATTTCATTAAAGGTTTAATGAATTATAATCTTAATTGTTTTTATTTTTAGTTAGTATATAGCTGAAATCTAATGACAGTTATATAATAGCAGCTGCATTCTAGTGCAATAAGCTGTATGTTTTATATTCAATTAACGTATGACCCGATTAGTCGACTAATCAAAAAAAATAAAATAAAAAAAAAATAATAATAATCGGTGATTAGTCGACTATAAAAATAATCGTTTGTGGCAGCCCTATCAGAGATATTAGTCCACAAACAA
>BRDA01062250.1:315-15315 GCA_036984385.1 Crenuchus spilurus | reverse complement strand
CTTTATGTGCAATTTAATCCACTAGTCAAAGACCCTTGATCAGTGGTTTGTGCACAAATTTAAGACATTCTGAGATATCTGAAACACTGAAAAGCCAGTAGCTTCAGGGGGGCTTTGTCCCCCTATGACCCCTCACCTGTACTTTCAGGATTTTCATTTTGGCTCTGTTATCACAACTGTAGTCCATAAAACAGATAATTACAGTTGTCAATTCTCAATGTTACAAACGTGTGGATGTGATAATGATCTCAACAGGAGACAGTGAGAGAAATATGCAGATCTTGGCAATGTTCTTTAAATCGAAAAATGCTGTCTTAATTCAACTAGTCAGCTGCCATAGCTGGGTAAACCTGTCTTTTTTATACTTAATTGCTGTTTGAATGGAAAAAGTGGGTTAAAAATGTCATTTTGTTTTCAATGGTGTTCTTCTAGGGTCTTTGATCAATGTTGAAATCAACAAGTTAATCCCAAATTCCCTTATGTTTGGAGCAATATAACACAGAGCAAACTGAAGGCATTGAGAAGGGAGTCAATGCTCAAAATGGTGGCTGTACAGAATAATTCCACAACATACTGTAGTATAGCTAATTAGCTTCGGTAGCTCTGGTGTAAAACTAAAAGATAACAAAGGTTGCTTGGCTTGCCTTGGCAATTCAGTGCAAAAGGGAATTGCCATTATACTCTTGAAATACTCTCTCCAAAATTCAGTGTTGCATTTATTATAAGAAAAATGTACATTCTGATCTGACAAAGCCAACAAAAATGTGGAGAGAGTAAAACTATATAAACAGACATACACTAAATCAGACACCATTTCTGCTCTTTCTACAAAGAGATACATTTTCAATATCTAAGTAAGTAATTATGATCTGAATGCTATTCTGAAAATGAATATATGCCCACGTTTGTTTTGGAACTGGCACCTTGAAGCCAAAAACAACAGCAGCATGCCTTGGCTGCATTTTGCTTTTATACATATCCCTACACAACGCTTTGGCACTCAGCTGCAATTTCGCATGCAGTGACATTTTAGCATGTGAAAACATTTATGTGCATATTCTGATGGTGTCTTTGTTTTCCTTTCTGTTGGACACAATAGATGTTACTGGAACAGACCAGAGATAATGGAATCTATGGCAGGCTTGTGTGAAGAATGGAACTATATTGAGTCTAGACGTCTTCAGATGTTCAGGACAGCTGGAAATGACTGTTCTGCTCAGCAGGAAGAGCTTTGTTTTTGCCCTCTGCTTCATTCTGCAGGTGACAGAGAGCAGAAACAGAAAACAGATGCCACAGCAGAGACTGGCTGTAATTTGTAATTATTGAGGGGGTTGTGATGTTATGATTCAGCTTTTGCCCCCAGACTAATGTGGCAGTAGCGGCATGATTTAAACCCGCTATCAGGCCTGTCACTTAAATTATGCTCGCAGCAGATACGCTCTGCTAAGGAGGAGGAGAGAGGGAAGCAGGGGCGTCTCTGATTTAAACGCTTTTCTGCTCCTCTGTTCTCACGCACCCAAACTCAACACAGTAAAAACGAGAGGCCTACTTTGGATGTCTCGGATGGAGCTATTTATGTACTTAGTGACTTACAGAAGTACATGCACATGGACATCTTAATAGGACTTTTTTACACAAGGAGGAGTCAAGTTCCAGGTGAGGTGATGTGTAAACATATTTCCAGTCTGCAGCTCCACTACAAAGATGGATTCTTTTATTATTCATTGTTTGGCTGAACTCCCACACTTTAGTTAGGGCGATGAGGTCAGAACCCTTGAGAAGCTATTGAGGATCAAACAAGCAAAACTCATTAATGGACATAAATTCTTTTTTTGAACAATTGATTTTTGATTATGAAGGTAAATGGTTCCAGTCCTGTAGCTAATATAATACATTGCTATGTGCTAGCATAACATTCTACCAATTTAGCATTCTCCAAATGGTTTGTTTATCAAATTTTTAAATAAACTGTATCTATTGTTGCATTATTGTGTCTCGAGATTTTCTCTGTTCACTGTCCAGTGTTGTAGATATGGAGATAGAGGACAGAGGTCAGAGTTCAACTAATTCACATTTACGGCAGTGCAGTTCGTGGACCCATCTTCATTTCCCCAATTAGATTTACAATTAGGACTATGACCTAATGTTCTATTAGATTTGAATGTCATTAGCACACATTTTTCAACACACACCTTTTCAGTGGCCATATGCCATCACCTGAATCACGGGTGTTCCTTAGTGCTAATCTTGAGGGAAGCACACGAGGATGAATGTATTATAAGTCATGTTTTTAGAAAACACACACACATTTTACAAATGGTATTTAGATAATATTAAATTAAATAGGAGCTTACAGTGGTTATTTCCAAATGATCTGGGGTTTATTTTAGTGACAGCATATTATAAGAGTTTTACTTTACTATGAATGACCTTCAATGTTGAAATGTAGTCAAAGCTAATATGAATCACACTATGTTCACAGACACAGACACTCAGATTAGTGATTGTAATTAAGCGGATATGTCATATTTCAAAATGGCTAAATGTTGGTGTTTATATAATAAATGTTATAATTATATTTATAAAATAATGTATAATAATAGTAATAATAATAATTTGTAACCATATTAATATGCTACTTATGCTATATATATATATATATATATATATATATATATATATATATATATATATATATATATATATATATATATACAGTGCCCTCCATACTCTGAAAAAGTTTAGTAATAAACAACCTTCAACTCAAGTGACAGACAGGACATGACTGAAGTGCCCTTGAGCAAGGCACCTAACCCCCTAACTGCTCCCTGGGCTGGATAAGGGCTGAAATTGGGTGAAATTTCAAGATGAACCTAAAATGCGCTCTAACCTTTACATGTGAACTTTGTGACCTTCTCTAAACTTTTGAACTTTTGAACAGTGTCCAACTGTTCAGTGTTTCAGTACTTTTTTCACAACTCACTGTTCTCTAACAAGGAGCTTAATGGCAAAATTCAGAACAGGTGTTTGATCCATGTATCAACCAATAAATGCCCTGCTTCAGTTATAATTGATATTTAAACTCCTCCTCATCAGGCTGTTCACATTCTGACATTATGAGACCAAGATGACACCTAACAATTGATCAAAAGTACTTCACCATTGTGAGGCTTCAAACAGGATGTTCTCAGACAGAAGTGAGCACTGAGCTTAGAGTGTCACAGAGTGTCATCAGCAGGTTGTAACAGAGATACAGAGAGACCTGACCAGTGGACCTCAGTGCTGTTCACTGATGAAAGTCAGTTCACTCTGAGCAGAAATTATGTCAGTCAACGATATTTGAGATGTGAAGGAGACGCTGTGCATCAGCCACTTTTGTCACCCAACAAACCTTTGGTGTTGGTGGTGTTAGTGTGTCTAGTCAATACAGAACTGCCTAGACTATGTGAATGGTAGAGTGACAAGCCCAGACTACTTGAATCACATCATTAATACAGTAATTGTTTTGCTGCATGAACAACACAGGCCTAATTCATTTTCATGGATGACAATGTTCCAGATCATGGAGGTCATATCATTAGGGAACAGCTGCTTGAGACTGGAGTACATCAAATATAGTGCCCTGCACTTTCTCCAGACCTGAATCCCATAGAAAACCTAAGAGATAAGCTGAGTCGCTGTGTAGAGGCTTGTAACTCTGTACCCCAGAACCTCAATGACCTGAGGGCCCTTCAAGAAGAGTGGGATGCCTCAGTAGACAATAAGTTGACTTATAAACAGCATGAGACATTGTTGTCAAGTTGTAATTGATGCTAAAGAGCACATGACACATTATTGAGACATTGACATTGTTTGTTGGGGTTTACCCACCACTGTTGGCTTTTGTTTCAATAAATTGTTTGAGATGATGAAATTACCACTGCATGCTTCTACTTACGGTAAATGCCCTACTTTCATGATATAATGTCACTGTAACCTGAACTTTTTACATTTTTCATAAAAAGCCAGATATCTCAAACTTTTTGTGAGTAGTGTATGTGTATATATATATTAAGTCATAATGACATAGTTGAAGTAAACAAAATATTTTTTTTTCCACATTTTCTAATTCAACAATTGATATCAACAATTTGTTTTGAATGAGTGGAATCTATTCTGCAAAAACACTTAAAACTCAGTTGCACAGAAATGTCCAGACCAGAAATGTAAAACTCAAAAATGAAAGAAAGGCCTATGGCTTAGATAAAACCAAGCCAAATTTGCATTTCTTCTTTGCTCCAATAACACTTGCTCAGCCAAGATGTTTGCTTCTGAAGCCATAATTGTGCAGTGCCCATGCATGTGAGATTACTTAATAAATCAATGCAGTTTGAGGCAAAGATGTGATCATTTAACCATGCAGTTTGCTCTGTGCTACTAGGCATATGTTTCTGGTTAGCTGTGTGGGCTTTTTGTGTTTTGCACTTTACACAGTTGATCTATAACAAACATACACAAGATTGGCTTGTATTGGCTTGTATGGTATTAAAATCTTCTTTTACAATGAGGACACTGATCACACACCAAAGCATAACTGCACTGTGATTGCATTAGCCCAGATATTTACAGCCTCACTGACTTACAAGGTGTTTTAATGGGGTCAAAACTTTGCAAAAAAATTTGCAGATTTGTATTGTAGTGTAGCAGTAGTAGTTTTGTTCAGAATTAGAAAACAACAGACTACATTTTCTCTTGTTACTCTATTTGAGTATAGGTTAGTTTGATGAAGAGAAATTCATAGTACTTTTACTCGATTTATATTTGATGAATTAGTTTTAATTTGTTACTTTTAATGTTTTTATAACCCTTACAGAGTAAAAGTGAATAGAAAGTTTAAAAAGGTCATTCTTACTATAACTTCCTAACAAAAGCTAACCAATCAGCCCTAAAATACAGCAAAGAACATTCTGCCTGCATCCTGCCAGTCCAAGCCAGAGTCCTGAATTTGAACCCGACTTACAGTTCTTTCCGCATTCATCTCAACACAATCTGTCTGAATCTGACCCAAATCCAGCAACAACCAAAATGCACGCTGAATAAAACTCATTCTTAATGATGGAGTTTGCCAAAATACCTTCAAGCAAGTACAAATGAAAGCAGACCATCAGATCGGAGATAAATAAAATAAAAAAATGAATAGTCTAATTATCAGCATTGCAAAATTAAGTTTAAACTCCACTTTAATGAATTTACTCATCTTTTAATGCCTTCAAGCCACATCCCAAAAGTTATTAAAGCAGGAGTAAATAGAGGTCAAAATCTGATAAAGGTTGAACCAGGCTATGAAAAACATGAACACAATTTTTAACTTTAAATGATGCTGCCAAAGAATTGTGAAGTAATCCAAAACCTGACCTAATTAATGAGACCCATCTGGTTAGGAGTGCTTAAGTATTTACATATTAAAGGCAGTATTTAATATGTGATGTCAATGTGATAATCTGTTTCTGCTGAAGTTAAACATGCTAGAATATACATATATCATAAATCCTATCTTATTTATTAGTTTATTAGTTGATGACTGACAATTTCTGCATTGAACTGATTGACCCATGCAGATGATTTAAGCTGCCCCAGTGGAGCTAAGGTCCACACAAGGTCACCTTGCCCAATGCCAATAATCAGCTAGAATGATATAAAACCTTAGGAATTAGACTGTGGAGCAGTGAAACAGTGTTCTGCCATAAAAACTCAGGAGAATATTAGCAGAGAGGTTAATTAATAGGGTCTTTGACATAGACCCCATCGGCAGCCAAGGTCTAGACTAGCAGACACTGCTGGACAGATAGACGGCAGAGGTGGAGCCACCCCCTGGGTAACAGGACTGTGACCAACCTGGTGATGGTATGGAGGAAGTAGGATGAAGGCGATGGGTTGGTGCCTGCGATCAATACAGCGGATATGAATTGCTTCATTTTAAAGTTGAGTAGTAACTTGTGATTGGCCAGGAGACCAAATGAATGAGTAACATAGTACCGGCTTAGCTAAACGCTGATGAAGTTTTTATTGCAGA
Organism: Crenuchus spilurus; assembly: GCA_036984385.1. Taxonomy (NCBI): domain Eukaryota; kingdom Metazoa; phylum Chordata; class Actinopteri; order Characiformes; family Crenuchidae; genus Crenuchus; species Crenuchus spilurus. The sequence continues at coordinate 9,263 of BRDA01062250.1, read as the reverse complement.
ACTTTTGCATCCGCTTTCATTTTTCTGTGGAAATGAGAGTGATGGAGTTGGAGTTACACTGGATGAGTGGGTGTCAAGAAAAGTTCTGGACTTATAGTCTAGTGGACTTATACTTATGACGTACAGAAACCAGAAATGTAGTGAGAGAGAGAGCGAGAGAGAAAGAGCATAAAAAATGTGGAAGAGTGAGTATCCCCCTCCTTCCCCCGTCTGCTCCTTTGTGCTCATCAGTAAAGTTGCTACATTTCCCTCCTGCATCCTTTTGCCACGGGATTTGCTAATGCGATTAGCTGCATCTCACAACCAGCTGCATTGAATGCATAATTATCACTCTGCAGTGAGAAAGGTGTGTATAAAACAGATTACCAAGAGAGTGTGTGTACATGTAAGAGATTAACCCAGGTGAGTGACAGCTTGTGATAGAGTAGCTGCACTAACACACTTTCATCACTCAATGTGTATAACAATGAGCACAGAGAGTTGAAGTCATCATGACACACACACACACACACACACACACACACACACACACACATATACACTTTCTCCTACTTTCTCATACGTGTTATAAAGAAATTGCAAAATATGTTACACAACTGAGCCTGGCAAAGACTTGTCAAGTGATGTTCTAACCTGACCTAATGAATGGATCTCAACTGGTTTGGAGTGTTTAAGTCTTTACATATTAAATGGAGTATTTAATGTACAGTGGTGTACCTTGAGATACGAGTTTAATTTGTTCTGTAACAGAGCTCATAAGTCAGTCAACTCGTATATCAAGCAAATTTCTCCCATTTAAAATAACTGAAATAGATTTAATCTGTTCCAGCCCTATGAAACATCCCCAAACCATCCAAAATTATGGACAAAAAGACATGTTTTGAATTAAGAAATACACAAAAACACTTTACCAATACATAACAAAATATTTCAAGTTCAGATTTCAATGAATATTAGTGTAAAATAATTTTGGGGGAATTCTTGTTGTAGCATTTTAAATTTGCGGGGAGTTTGATGGTGCGGTACTGTGTATTACAGATGCGTAGTGCGTGCTGTACAGTAAAATCTCTCTTCTCCCATTTCACTTCAGCCTTCGACTGCGGCCAAGAAATTCAGCAACTGGCTGAAGAATGAGATGCCATGGTTCGTTCTTTACTGTTCAGTTCAGTTTTCACTCACATATCTATGTTCAGGGCCGGCGCGCTGTGCCTGCCTTTCGACCACTTGAAACATTATTAACAGTATTTAACATAATTACTGTATGTATATTATTAAAATGATCTAAATTTAAGAGTTTAAATTATTGGTCTTGATTCTGAGGGTAACACATGAGAAAGAATGAGATGCAGGTGTTGTGCTGCCAATAATGGACCTTTGCACCAATGTGCCAACTAACAGCAGCCACTCGTATCTTGAAAAATTAATATGTTGGTCTGCTCGTATCCCAAGGTACCACTGTATTGTGATAATCCATTTCTGCTGCAAAACATATACTGGGCAGAATATATACACACATATGATATATCTGAGATTTTTCTGTATTGACGGTATGCATATTATTTAGAAAACATACTACAATGGTGCACAGAAACGCAAAGTCCTTATGTTGCACACACACATGTACACACACACACACACACCTACACACACACACACACACACACACACACACACATCATGGTCGGAATGTCCCCAGAGTGGCAAAGATTGTGAGGTGCCTACAAACAGTGGCCATCAAAATTCCCCAAATCTCAATTTAAACAAGCATCGGTAAGATGTAAAGTCTAATCCATGGCAGCTCTAATCAGGTAAAGTTTGCTCTCTAATTTGCACGTTTATAATGCATGTTATAAATTTGTTGGTTTATAATTAGAGTATACACGGTTAATGCATTCTTTCATTAATTTCCCAATTCATTGTATTGCATTTTATTGATTGTGATTAAAAATAACTACACATTTCTTAAAAGTTATCCAGTATTGTGTTTCTTTAGGCAGATTAATCTTAGTCACTGCATTCTTCAAAGTTTTCTTTTGAAGCCCCTGTTGACCCCCTTTCTCCCATCATCTCTTGCTCAGAATGCTGCTTTTGGATGGCAAATTGATTTACTGTCTAGCAGTGCAGCATCAGTAGCTTATGAGAAGACTATAATATTAAACAGAATGTCTTCATATGATCTGACTGATTTTAGGTCGCTTTATTTTTCTACTGTAAGTTTGGTGTGATGGTGAGTTTATCTTAAAGACAGTGTTTTCTTATGCTCTGTACTAGCAGACCACATCTCTCGTGACATTAGGCTTTAGTAATGGATGTGTGCTATTGTACTGAAGTGGTTCTAGAGGATGATTCTTTACTAACCCCGAGTTGTCCTTTACTGGATTCACTAGCTTGGAGGCCGATGGCTAACTGCTAGCATTTGAGTGAACCGAATTATGCTTCAACATGATGCAACAGTAAACATTTATTACTCCCCTCATAGCTTCTTTCCCTCACTGGTCCCGCTGTCATCGTACCCATGAGGAATTACTTTTATTCTCTCATCTCTCTCCTCCCCTACACACATTTCATTGGCTGTAGTGCTGGTAATAGCCTCATGCACATTTAAGGCGGTGAGATATGTCACTACTGGCAGGGACGCCTGTAGAGTAAATTGTATCAAATACATGCATATGTGTTTTTTATATACATAGAGCAGTGTGGACTTTTCATATTTCAAACAGAAATGTGTTTTGGTTTATTAAGGTGTGAAAAACATGATCAAACAAATGAAACTGTAAAATGAACATTTGCCAGCAATACCAGTCAGGTTTCTTCCAGAGAAATGGCACAGATAGTTTTTGCTTGTAATTCTCAGAGAAGCTGTTTTTTGTGGTCTTTCTCCTCTTAATAAAATAAGTATTTTATAATTATATTTGATAAGACAATATATGTTTCCCATCCAAAATTTGCTTCATTTAAGAAGGATGAACCGCCTATTTCATTACTACCCATAGGAATTTGAGATCTGTCTTCATCCCATTCATGTTATGAACCCACACACACTAGGGTGCAGTAAGAACACACATGTCTTCAGCAGTGGGTAGTCCCATCAGCCACTGTGCCCAGAGAACAGATAGATTCTCCTTTTGCCAATGTGATAGCACCACATTTAACCCATCCTTGTAGATAAACACACACACTAGTTAACACACTAAGCAATGAGAACATGTGCCCGAAGCAGTGGGCAGCCCTACTATGATGCCCAGGGAGCAGTTGGGGGTAACCTACCTTGTTAAAGGGCAATGGAAGCAGAAGCATACGTTCTGCAATAAAAACTTAATGCTTCTCCACACATCAGTGTTTACCTAAGCCAGTACTACATCACCCATTCATTCAGCTTCCTGGCTAATTACCAGCTACTACTCAACTATAAAGGGAAACAATTAGCCTCTGCAGGTGCTGACACATCGTTGTCATCCTTCTTCCTCACCACCACTGCCAGGTTTGCACTGGTCTTATTGCCCAGGGGGTGGCTCTGCCTCAGTCGTCCATCTGCCCAGCAGTGTCTGCTATAGACTGAATGCTGCAGCTGGGATGTACGCCAAAGACCCTAATAATTAACCTCTCTGCTAATATCTTCTTCTGAGTTTTTATGGCAGAACTTCAGTTATGACCTGCCCAGGGATTGAACTGGCGACCTTCTGGTCACAAGATCTGGTCTCTTGACATAATCTCCAGGCCACAGCTACCCATTGGGGATTAGGTATCTTGCATCAGCCATGGATGTTTAGGGATGGGAATTGCTCTTCATGCCCCAATTTCCTTACCAGTTCAGGGATATTCTATTATTTGTAAAAATCAACAAAATTATGCAAATTTAATGCAGATTTTTTAAAACACAGATTTTATACATTTGGTTATTTTTATAAGTAGAGGCATAGTTTTGGGGTGTAATGGGGGGATTTGGGGGAGTTTAAAATGATCAATAATTCCTGCTCACAGCATCCTTGTGACTTAGTTTAACACTGTTAATTGATGCAATTTTCAAACAACTATGGTTGGATACTGTGGCAGGTGGAAGGCAGCAGTGCTACTTTCCATGCCAGTTCATGCTGGAGGCCTTTCTCCTAATCACAAACAGCTGCAGCATCAACGCTCAGCTCTCACCGGCCGGAAATGAAGGTAAAAGGTACAAAGCTAGATCTGTTTAGTACATGTTGACTCACATAAGTGTGCCAAGATGTGCAGTATTATGTCTAGTAAACAAGAACTCAATTTACATCCACCTTTTACACCTCAAAACACATGTATTTATCACCTCTCATAACAAGGTTTTTTTTGTCCAGAAAAATTTGTTCAAACATTTCAGCTAAATAAAACTTTTCAACAAAACACAAATGTGAAGGAAATCCACTAGCATTAGCTTAGCTGAGTAACACGTATTGGAAACATTCATTTAGAAAAACCTTGAACGAATTACCTGAAGTTACCTTATTTTCCATAATTAGCCACATTAATTACACCCAAAACTTTCATAAAGTCTTACTGAAAAATAATTTACATTTTATTTGATGCTGAAAAGAAAGCTAGCCATCTAGCCAATGTTACGTCACTTTCAAGCACACTCAATAATATGGCAACAAACACACATCCTGACTCCGACTTAGTATGTCCTGGTCTTGGTTTTGTCTCTGACGGGTCTTAACTACAATACTTGTGAGGGTTGTGTCTCACCCAAAGTTGAAATGAAACCTACTCCACCATATCAGAAACCACATATACAAGTCCTTTTAATTCTTTGAAGTCTGCGAACCTGCGTGTGGGAACAAAACCAAAATGCTGCGAGATTTTATCCTAGAAACAAAACTAAACATACCCCAGAAACATTCAATGGTCTACTTTTCAAATATATACAGCTGGAATCTAAGTATATAAGATTCTTGTGAGAGGAGCTTAAATAAGCAGACACACATTTCTCAGTGTGAGTCAGAGCACAGCACATTTTTCCCACCATTTGCCATTCATATGGTGTTGAAATTGTAATTCTGGACATAACCGTGGTGGAATAACAGCCTAGAAATGTGTGAAAAAACAAAAGTGCTCTCTTTAGTGCTCACCTGAACAAAGACATCTTACACCTAACTCATAAATATTCAATCTAAGACCCAGTGAATGAGTGAAAAACAGTGCCACCTCATGTTCAGTTGGTTTTAGAAATAAAACTACATACAATATTTATAAACTGTAATCAGAAGTGTGCAGCCAAGGCCTCTGTATATTCAGTTCAGAGCTCAGACGTCTTGGCTAGAAATGTTTAGAGTGTGTTTTTCACAATATATCAGCACATCTGAAAATAGTTTCTTGGAAAGTCTAAGTTTAGAGCAGATTTAATCAAAATACAGATTTATGACACTCACTGTTTTGCCACTGTTGTTGCTGAGTTTGTGCTGAACAGTCTGGGAAAAAATAATTTTAGATGGGTGTAATTTGTAAAGAAGTAAAGGCATATCAGACTACATTAGAATGTCTGAAATACCCTTGGACTCCAGTGGGTTAAGACAATGTAGCATTGTTTAAGGAGTGTTCATATAGGCAGCAACATGTTTTTGTCTTGCCATCCAAGCCACTGGTATCCTGTTTGTTAGCATTAGTAGTGTCTTTACTAGCAATGTGTCATGCCTCTGCTTCATCCATGTCACCATCCTTGTCCATGTGTTCAGTGTTTGTTTACATTTGCCATGTGCTTTTGTATGTCTCACATGTTGTCCTGTTGCCTTTTGCTTGTATTTACATTTGCGTCATGTCTCCTTCCACACCCACATCATGTCCCCACGTTCTCTGTTTGTTTATGTCTTCCATGTGTCTTGTTTGCATCATGTCTTCACCCCAGCCAGATCATGTCATATCTCATTGTTAGCATGTGTGTCGTGTCTGCTCACAGCCTGTATCTTCATCATGTTTGCTATATGGCTCCCTTGTGTTTCTGAGTCCCTTGTCAGCCACTGAATGTTTGTGAATGTGTGTTAATGTATTGTCACTCTGTCTCATGTATGTTCAGGTTGGCTCAGGTTTATTTTATCATCTAGTTCACAGTCAATCTTTGTTTATTAGTCAACATTTCAGTTTTTGTGAATAAAGCCTGTTGATTTGGAATTTTTTGTTATTTATATTGGCTACTTTTTTTAAATATAGCATTACATGTTAATTTTAATCAAACATAACTGTGTTTTATTCAAAGCTGATATTCCAAATGCTTCTCTGCAACTGTGAAGAGCAGACATGCTATTAGTTTTTTTAATCCATGTCATTCAGAAAACATCACAATGACCAAATCAGTCATTCATTCATTTTTCATTCATTATCACACCCGCTTAATCCTTATTAGGGTCGCGGTTAGTCCCCAACCCCCTCACTGGGCGCAGGGCAGGGCATTACACTATTCAACTAAGCCCAGGACAGGGCGCCAGTCCATCGCTGGGTGACACACACACACCCACGGACAATATTTTTATTTTATTTTATTTTTTTTAATAATTTTTTTTTTTTAGAGTACCCAATTCACCTGACCTCCATGTTTTTGGACTGTGGGAGGAAACCGGAGACCCCGGAGGAAACCCACGCAGACACGGGGAGAACATGGAAACTCCGCTCAGATGGGGAATCGAACCCAAGACCCCAGCGCTGAGAGGCGAACGTGCTAACCACTAAGCCACCGTGCCCCCCCAAATCAGTCATCACAATCAAAAACTGTACTGAGTAAGCAGTTATTTTGAAACAACAATAATAATACAGATGTGTGCATGAAGTACAAGTTGCCTGGGGATATGAAAATGACAGTCATCAGAGGTTTTGTCTTCTGGCTTTGCCGTCATTGTTCCCTGCATCTGTTAGGAAATCTTATATCAGAACATCTGTGTTATCTCTCATGTTTTATTAAATGTGTAGTTGTGTTTTCTGCGCTGTAGGGAGGAGAGGCTGACCTTTAACTCAGCATCTGCTGATGGATGATTAGATGGTTTTATGACAATGTGTGAAGCTTCATTTACACTTTGTCTTCTTATTTTGACCATTTTTGGCTCTGTAAGGATGCCATCTGTCATATAGTGTATGTATATATGCATGACTAGCAAAGTTCCCATAACATCCAGAGATGCAGACTAAATTAAAAAATTTAATTGTTCATGTGACCCAGTGGGAAGGTCTGTTGGTACACAAAAGCTTGCACTTAAATATGTAAATATGTGAGTGTTTGTTTGTTTGCATACATTTTCATACCTGACTTTGTGGGAAACCATAGAAAAACATGGAGAACCTATAGTACAATAACCAACCCAGAGCAAAGGGATACTAACGTGTAGATAGCTATATGTACACACATATATATAATTCATATAGGACATATGTATGAGCCCATGTCCTGACACTGTATATAAACAAACCTGTGTGTGTGTTTGTGTGTGTGCCTGCTCTGATCTCTGTAGGCTTGTTTTGGATTTACTGTAGAGATGAATTATAGATGTGTGTAAACGGCAGCGCGTCACTGTGTATCTACAGTCTGCCTGAGGGACACACTGCCATGCTTATATAGTGACAGGAAATAGAGTGGGTGGGCTAAGACACCCACCAGGTCTATGATTAGAAAAAAAAATGGAGAGGTGATGGGGTGACAAATCTGCTCCTTCTGTATCTGCCCTAGTGTGGAAAGAAATGAAGCTTATCATAGAGACAGTAATCCATCAGCATCAGCATCAAAGCCACACCTCCCACACATTTTTTTCTGTGAATTGTGGGGACATTAAATAGATTTCCACTCATTTCCTGCAGACGTACCTAAACCTTAACCATATCTACTACTAATCGTATGCTAACCTTTAGCGTAACTTTACTTTAAGCTTACTCTAACCTTCTCTAACCTTAGCCTAACTGTAAGCCTGTCCAGCATCATCACTAGAATGTAAAGATATTGGAGGCTTAGCCAAGGTTCCCCCAGTGTTGACCATCAGACAGGGGTTCAGCTGGTGTAACAAATATTGATCCGACTATTCTTCTTTTCACTATTACTTTCAGTTACACCCAGACCTTAATCCTTACTCTAACTCCTGCCCTAGCCTTATCCCTAACCTTAGCCTAACATTACTCTAAGTTTACTCCAACATTAACCTAAATTTATCCTAACCTTACCCTGGTGCAGCCGTGGTCTGGTCATTAGGAATCTGGTTGATCCCCGGGCATGTCATGACTGAAGTGCCCTTGAGCAAGGCACCTAACCCCCAAGTGCTCCCACCGGGCACCATGGATAGGGATTCCCACCGCTTTGGGCACATGTTCTCACTGCCTAGTGTGTTCACTAGTGTGTGTGTTTCACTGCACAGATGGGTTAAAGGCAGAGGTCAAATTCTGCTGTGTGCAGTCACATTGGCAAAAAGTAGATTCTAAATCTACCAATCATCTAGAATTTGCCATAACATTAACCTATATTTATCATACCTTTTACCTAACTTAACCCTAAATTGACCCTTAACCCTTACAGCCCTTAAGGGCCCTTAGCCCTTAACTTTAACCTTAAAATATGTCTTCAGCTTTAAATGAAGTTGCTGACAAGGAAGAGAGGTCCTCTACAATGTGACATAAACATGGTACACACACACAAACAAACAAACACACATTTTTTCATATCCACAAACACACAGACACAAGGTGATGCCTCACATTAATCAGCAGATAACAGCTCACATTCAATACTGACAGCATTTCCTTCTTCCTCTATCTTCTCCATCTCTTTGTCTCTCTCACCCTCTCTGTCTCTGTCTTTGTGGATCCACCGCTCTCTCTCTCTCTCTCTCTCTCTCTCTCTCTCTCTCTCTCTCTCTCTCACTCTCTCTCTCTCTCTCTCTCTCTCTCTCTCTCTCTCTCTCTCTCTCTCTCTCTCTCTCTCTCTCTCTCTCTCTCTCTCTCTCTCTCTCTCTCTC